>CM077109.1:15637133-15659444 GCA_039619505.1 Cimex hemipterus | reverse complement strand
GTCATTACTATGTCATTAGTACCTACTAACATAGTTCCTACTAGGTAACTAAAATCTCATCAGTACTGTACTACCATCATAATTTCTCATATTATTGTTATCAATAGGTATATTACTAATGATTTTTGTCACTACTATGTCATTAGTATTTACTAATCTTGTGTATACTTATTTCTACTTCTATTTCTACTATATTCTGCTGCTGAACTTTTTACTATTTTTCTACTGTTATTCTTCTTCTTCTGCTATTACTTTAAATATTGGCTACAATTTCTTATTTATTATTGGCAATAATCCTACGGTGTTTTTATTGGCTTAATGCTGCGACCTCCATTATTCTGGCGGGTTTGTATGTTTCGCTAAACTTGTACAAGGGCCATGTGTTTAATGATGTGTTAATTGGTCAGAATTAACTTTTGCCTCGAGTGTCCCACATTCGATCAATCAATTCGTCGCAGATTGGAGAGGTGTCAATCAATCGGGACGGCGTTAGTTAAAGCTTCTCGTTTGTTAGTTCAAGACGTTTTCTATTGTTATGTCTAGTTCGTGAGGACGTGCCGATTCCTAAATTTACAGCCGGTCAGATTTGCTGATATATTATTTATAACAAATGCTTGTTACTATTGGCTATTTTTTTTTCTTTGATCCACTGCAAGATTGATAAACTTACTTCTTAAAAGCAATAGAAGATTTTTTTTCTGATTATAAGAACTCTTTTAAATAAATAATTGCGATTTATAATATTTTAGAAATAAATGATGGGAAATGCAATCTAGGACTGCGAGTAAAGAATATTATTTATAATACAATAAATGAAAATTTACAGTGTGCATTGCAGGGAAATAACAAGCGGCTTAAAGGGAGTGGATTTGATTTAATCAATTAGTACGTTTTCTCTCAATTCCCTTAATATTTAAAAGGCACAAAGGTTTTTCGTTCTTTTAGCAGTTAATTAGGGAAAAATACAAATCTTTTTTTTATTTTAAAGAATTGGCCTTTTATAAATACTTTTACTTCTGCTTTCATTTTAAATCTTGACTAAACGATGTTAATCCTTTCAGATTTGGTTTTGTTTGAATAACAAACATTTATAAGTGATTGAACTTTTGTTCAAGCTTATTTGTTTAAATGTTGGAAGAGTTTTTATTTTTTGTTTTTTATACGAGTAAACGGTAAATAAGTTATGTTCAGAAGTTAACATTTCTCTTTTTTTTTTTTGCATTTGTGACAATAATTTGAATAAGAAGTCTATTCTTTTTAATTGGTTTTCTTTAAAATTCCACATATGAAATTAACATGTGGATAATTTGTTTTTTTTTTTTTTTTAGTATTGTTTACTATTGTAGAAAATTTTTTTTAAAGCACATTTTGTTTTTAGTTTGACAAAACAAGGCGCCAATTTAGGTCGAGTTTAAGTTTTAAAGTGATTATGAAGTCTTAATCTGTTCCAAAGGCGTGAGCTTGAGGAAAATAAAACCAAGAGTGTCTCCAATATTGATTAGCTAAAAGGTAAACTCGCCACCCAAAGGAGAACAACCCTGAAATTGGTATCCCTATGACAACCCCAAATAAACATTGTATGAATACAAAGATCCACGAGAGTACGGGAAGCATATTGTGAAACGTTTGGGATGGTTTTAGAACGCGAAGTTTAATAAGGAGCTTCAAATTAAAAAATGGGGCTCGAACAATTTTACATACGGATCATGTAATCATATTCATTTTTACGTAATGCTGATGTAAGCATGTAATAGCTTTTCGCTCTGTATGCAGAAAGGATAACGCATTGAAATTGTTTTAACTATTTTTTTTTTGTTTTTTATTGTTTAAAGATTGCGTATAATGTTGAGTGTTTCTAACCAGGTGCGATGATGGAACCACAGCGAGCTTTCTATAGGCCTCCCAGCTGCCTTTTAAAGACAAGTGCTGAAATAATAAGTGAAGCGAGGGCTGAAATGGCGACGAAGCCTGTCAATACGAAAAGACCATTTACACCCAGGGAGAGGCAGAGGACACTCTTCGGATCCTTAAAAGCCGGAACTAGTCGACCGCCTAGTTCAATTAGGTACACCTATTGGACAAAAAAAAAAAAAAAAAAAAAAAAAATTACATATAATCACTCATATTTTGTTTTTAGCTTGAGACAGGTTGAGTTTCAGGATGTTGAAAATAACGTGAAACTACCACCGTTGCGCAGTACGAGCAGCGTTTTCAAAGTGCCGAACCGTCTGCCGCCCTGGAGGCTACCGGACTTTCCGTCGAGGGTCTCTTCGTCATTAAGCAACTGTAAGCTCCCGGTTGAGATAGTCGAGGTGTTATTACAGATAATCGGAAGTAATAAAGTTTCATGATAAAAACTTTCATTGTTTTCTTTTCGTTTTTGTTATTCAATGTAATTCAATTTTTAAAATGTGAATGTTTTAGACTTGTTTATACGGAAATTGAATTATCATGGAACTTTGTTTTAATAATAATATTTTCCTGGTCTAACCTCATAGGACTATTACCATCAAGCAATAAACCATCCTTCTTCTCCTTTTAGCTTTCGTAAACTTAAAAAAAAAACACTAAAAAATAATTAATATCATGAATTACTTCAGGCTTCCTTAAAATCAAAATATTTACAGTAAAATGTATAGATTTTTTTTTTTCAAGTCAACCTTGACCAATAATTTATAATTCAATGGCAAAAATATTGTGAGATGTTGTATTGAAGCAAGCTAAAGGATTTGTAATTTGATCAGCTCTGATATCCTGATCCTGTTATGTCTGACAGACTCACCAAATCAGAGAAAATATGCAGGCTAGATCGGAGACAGACTATTAAAAATATTTTTGTTTTTAAATTATTTAAACTATGTTGTTTTCACTAAACGACTACCAGTTTATTTTATTAATGGAAATTACTGTTGATTTTTTTTTTTTTTTTTTTAAGTGCCAGAGGAGGTAGAAGTTGAACCACCAACTGACATAAGGTAATTATAAAATGCAATAATAAAAATAAAATAAAAAAACTTTAAAAATGAAAGAGTGCATAATACAAATATTCCATAATTCAGACTAATTCTAACAATAATTGGTAAAAATGAATGAGATTTGGTTAATTAAAGGTGGTCTGAGATTCTTCGGCAGACACACAGCAGCCCGCAGGAGAGGACGGATTTCACCGAGAAGGTGCCCAGGCCTCGGAACCTTTCTGCGCTCACCTCCTCTTGGTACCAGAGGGAGAAAGCGAGCCTGAAAAATAAGAACTACCTGCGCAGGAAGCACAGCAATTTTAAAGGTCTCGCTCCAAGGAACGACTCGATCAAAGAGTCGGACGAGAACGACGACGTGCAAACGCTTACGATCAATCATCCGAATAAATGCATCAATTACTTTAAAACCCCGTCTATACAACCGCTGTTGAAAAGCAAATCGAGCACCGATATCGTTGAGGACAATAGGATCAATGAGAAGAAAGACGTTGAAAAACCGGTCGAAACAGTAACAATTATCGACCTTATAAACAAAATAAATTCACTGCATGATAATTGTAAGTAAATTGTTATTTTTTTTTTTTTTTTAAATAAATCGCTTGAACAATAAATGATTTATTCTTAAAATAAAATTCAGGCGGGAAAGAAAATTCTCTCGAACAAGAAGTTACACCGATTCTAACCGAGCTCTACCCTAAAGTACAGAGCGAGATGACACATAAAGGAAGCAACAAAGTACAAAGTCTGATTTTAAAATCACTTTATAAATACGTAGAAAATGCTAGTGACCCTCTGCTCTTGCAAATATCAAAAATCATACTGGCTGTAAGTTATTTAAATATTTTCATTAAAATCATCTTATATTTACTTATTTATTGATTGATTTACATAAACTCAACTTGGCACACTTATCACATACATACACAAACATATAGGTTAAAATAAAATATTACTAATCTAATTGAGAGTCGATGAATACTGAATTTTCTCACACTACATTCACGCTAATAAATACATTCAATTTTTAATATGCATGAAGATAGATGAATAGATGAAGATATAAAAAAGTCAGTGCCAAGAGCGGGATTCGAACCCATGATTTTCAGATTGATACGCTGCTGCTCTACCACTTGATCTGTCGTGACCTTGATCCACTCGGATATTAACTTCCCATATCAACCCCATCTTTTGAATTTCCCCTCCTTCCTTATCTAACAACACTATAGTAAAGCAGCCCCGTTTCATATATATAACAAGTACAGAGCCCCCAAATCCGTGCTCAACCACAATTCTCATGTCAAGCGGCATTCCTTCCCACTCTCTATATGGTGGCCAAGGGATGGAACCCTTCAATCAAGTAGGACACATCAACCTTTCTCTAAGTGTCAGACACATACACAGGCCCGAAAGCATCTTGTATTTATATATTTATTTATTAATATAATTATATTTTCTCTTTAACATATCGAGTAGTAATGGCTTAACCTCAATCAAACTAAAGGCTAAAGTATTCAACAACTGCTCCCTATGTTGCTATTATAATTATATCACTACTAATACCATTCATTCTTTTATTATCTTACAAATTTATGTCTTCTGCTATTTATATCGTTAACTTTTTGCCCCTGCACATGTTGCTCTTAAAACTACTCCTTATTATTCATAATAATTTAATTGCTAATTAAGGTTACTATTTTGTTTTCAATTACTGTTCTGTTTCTATTTTGCACAATAGATTAATATTGGTAGTGGTACATTTGGTGTAAAAAAAGAGGCTGACTACTTTTAACCTTTAACTCCTACTACTATGAATTAACATTTTAACCTCTTACCGCTATAATTTTGTTTCTATTTTGCACAACAGATCAATATTGGTTGGTGTGTGATTGGCCAAAATGAAGTACAAACTCTTATTTTATCTTTAAGAGTTAATATCACTACCTATATTTCTTTTTTTGTTATTAGTACTAGCGTACAGTTCCTACAAATATTACTACTTCTGCTTCTTTACTATTAGATCCCACTGTTATATATTCTTCTTATCAAAAATGCTACTTATACTGCTACCCTTTTGTTTTAGAGATACTGTTCAGTTTTTATTTGGTACCGTAGGCCATTTGTTGCACTAGGTTGTAAACAGGCCTTTTAACCTTTAACTCCTCAACTATGAACTACCATTTTGTTCTATTACGACTAACATAGTACCTACAGTTGTTACTAATCCTCTAGATGCAGCTACTGTTTGTTACTTCTAGATTGAATCCTTATATTATTACTACAATTATTATTCCACTTTTAATATCTATTGTTGCTATTTTGCACAATAGACCAATATTGATTGTAGTGTGATTGGCCAAAATGAAGCACAGACTCCTTTTTCAACTTTAAGAGTTAATATCACTACCTATAATTTTTTTATTAGTACTAGTGTACAGTGCCTACAAATATTACTACTTTACTATTAGATACCACTATTATATAATTATAACCATGAATTCTTCTTCTCTACAATCCTTATACTCATACTTCTACCGTTTTATTTTTCAGCTACTGTTCAGTTTCTATTTTGCACCATAGGCGAATATTTGTTGCACTAGGTTTTGAACAGACCTTTTAACCTATAACTCCTACAACTTTGAACTACCATTTTGTTCTATTACGACTAACATAGTACCTACAGTTGTTACTAATCCTCTAGATACAGCTACTATTTGTTACTTCTAGATTGAATCCTTATATTATTACTACAATTATTATTCTGCTTCTATTATCTACGGATGATACATAACCTCATACTGCTATCATTTTGTTCCTATTTTACACAACAAACCAATATTGGTTGGAGTATGATTGGCCAAAATGAAGCGGACTTTTTACCTTTAAGAGCTAGTACCTACAAATGTTACTTTATTATTAGATACCACTATTACATAACTACAACCATGAATTCTTCTTATAAGCAATGCTACTTATACTGCTACTCTTTTGTTTTTGAGCTACTGTTCAGTTTCTATTTGGCACCATAGACCATTTGTTGCACTAGGTTGTAAACAGGCCTTTTAACCTTTAACTTTTAATCAATACTATTACTAACCCTACAATGTTACAACTTGGGGTCGTATTGCTACTACTACTGCTCTACTATCATGAATTCTTCTATTATTACTAAAATTATTATTGTGCATTTTACTTTCTACTGCTGTTTCTGCTAGTATTACTTCTTTTGTTAATTACGGTCGGATACATTCTCGTCTGCCTATTCAAAGCTATATCTGTAAAACTGGTTGGCTTATCTGGGCTGAGAATGGGCAGACAGGGATCTGAGGTGTTTAAAGTACAATATTTCATAGATCTCAATGTGTCTCAATGTTTTAGATTGATTTTTTTTTTAATCTATGTAATTACATTTCAGCTCAGAGTCAAAGGTCCGAATTTGTCATCGGTAACAAAATTGATATTCAAAGTTTCAAGGAGCGATAAAAATGACAGTTTGTTCCTCGAGGGAGATTTACTAGGTGATTTAAACTAATTGTATCTTTTTTTTTTTTTTTTGTAGATTTATTTATTATATTATATTGCAGAGCTGTTTGTCGAGTCTTTGGGTAGGGCAAGTCCCATCGATGATGCCGAAGCTTGCATTTACGGCTATGGAGCTCTGAAGTTCCTCACGATGAACCAACAACTCCTCCTAGTCGCCCTCCGATTGGGAATTTTAGATTTGATGGTCTTGCATCTCAAAATTGTAAATAACGCTGTAAGTTGGTTGAATTGTGATGATCAGTTTTTAAGGAATTTAAAAAAAAATATATATTATTATTGATCAGAGGCTCGAGTTGTTAGTAATACCAGAACAAACGAGCCACGCTATGTTCCAATTAACCGGGACGTTGAGGAATGTGGCCAGTGAGGAGATCACTTTAAGCCATTTCGTCAAAACAGGAGCGATTGGACAGCTTTGTACATCAATGGAGTTATTTTCAGCTGATCTTGATTTAGTGAGCAACCTTGCCAGGACGATAAGGTAAATTATTAAAGTAAAGTTAAAAGGATCAAGCTAATAATTTTTTTTTTGCAGCATTTTGTCCACACACAACGAGTGCTGCGATTCCATCATTATGCATGAAAACAGCTTCCGTTCAATAATCAAAATATTCAACAAGTATCCAGGAAGGCAAGATATAATAGTGAGATTCGCCTACGCTCTTGGGAACATCATTGCTAAAAGTGAATCAGCCAGATACAAGGTATATAATTTTTTAAATTTATTCATTTTGTAATAAATATTTTGTGCTTTTTCCTAATAATTTATGTTTTTTGTGCTTTTTTAGCTTTATAAAGAGCCTGGATCTATGACGGCGATTTTGAACATTTTAGAGAATTATCTCGATAAGGATCTAGAACAAATGAAAAAAAGTGGGCTGAACAGCTTCAAACAAAACAGCCCTGAATGGGCTTCTGACGGATCCATCGAAGACGTTATAATCAAGGTAATCAAAACTTTTTTTTTTGTTATTTTAACCTCTGACAGAAATGTACATGTACAGATGATAAGAATAGTTGCGAACATGAGCATGAATTACGATGTTGGAATCGGAATGACATGCGTGAGCTACATTTACGATGACACGAACAACGACGTTGGCACCATCGATCAACAAAAGGCTCAAGTAAGCTATAAAGCTTTGTCTTAGACATTAGACCTAACTTTATAATTTTTTTTTAACTTCAGGACGGAGGAAGATTTTTGGACCTTTTGTTGATGGTCTTAAGAAGAAAGTCAGCTGCAGAGAGTGAAGAGCTGGTCATGTCGACCCTCAGCACGCTCAACAACCTTTCGTACTACGCGGAGCCCGATGCAGCGTCCGAAGGTCCTTTTGCACTCAGGCAGATAGAAATCACCCAAGTCCTGAGCACACTTCTACTCACGAAAAACGAAGAGAGCATGATTGAAGTGACAAGAGTTTTGGGCAACCTGACCAGATCGAAAGAAGTCAGAGATTACATTTTGGAAATTGGAGGTATACACTGATCGAATTAGTACAAAGCAGATCTAATTAGATTTTTCTTTAAAATTCCAGGAATAAGCCAGTTAGTCCGGTGTCTTGAACACGAGAATAAAGAGCTTTTGTTCACGACGACCGGCGTCCTCGTGAATTTAATGGCAGATTGGGATAAGCGTCTTGCATTCAAGGAAGCACACGGAGTGCAAAGGTCTGACAGAACTTAAGTTTTTTTAAAAGCCGCATTTTGAGACGGGTTTTTTTTTAGGCTGATAGTAGTGCTTAAGCAGTCTTGCGAAGGAGACTGGCGTCTGGCAAGCTTGGTATGCCAGGCTTTGTGGAATTTCTGCATCGACTCAACCCACTTATACGCCGCGCTTGGGATCCAGCCGACGAACAGCTTGTTGGCCGTTTTGGTCAATCTTCTCGGTACAATTGACAAATTAAAAAAAAAAAAAAAAAAAACTTTCATCAATTTTTTTTAGACGAAGAAAAATTGTTTGGCGTCACCGAAGGTTCGGAAGTACCGGACAGGATATCGGAAAGCGCCGAATACAGACTTTGGGAACAGTTCGCCAACGTCGCGACGAATCTACTGGAAAAAATTGAACAGTATTTGGAAAATTTGCAGGCCTTCAACGAAAAATAAGTCCCGGATTTTAAGATTTGTATTATTGTATTTTATGAATTGTAAGCATTTTAGCCAATGTAATAATCCAATGTAGATAGCCATTAAAAATAGTGAAACTGAGAATTTTTTTAACACTGTTAAATACTTCTTGTTAGATGTTAATAGTTCGAATTATTAGATAAAACTTTTTTCTTGTATATTTTTTCACCTCCAACGTGCTTTAAGCTTATTTTGTTAATCAAGTTGTTTAAATAAATTTTACTCTGAATTGTACTCAATTAAAGAACACCCAATATCCTTTCAAAGGGCGCAGCAACAGTTTAGGCGTTCATCGCTGTAAGTAAAAGGTCCCGGGTTCGAATCCAGAGGCCCTGTAATCCAACCCGACATATTTTTTTTTTTCAAAAACACTGGCACAACTTTGATTGATATAACCTCCCAACGAACCCTTTCGTAAAAAATTCATTAGTGAATATTTTGATTTTAGAGCTAGATTCTTGTAATCCTTTGCCGAAAATAAATAATAGTTTTTCGATTAATTAATATTTATGAAAGGTATTGGCTGAGATAAAAAATTCAGCGTCACAGCCCTCGGCCAAATACCTGGGGTTGAGGTGGGAGGTTGGTGCCCGGGCGGATCGAGGTCACGATGGCTCAGGGGGTGGAGTGGCGGAGGTTCGTGGGTTCGGATCCCGCTCATGACGCTGAGTTTTTTTACCTCAGCCAAAGTTTGTATCTTAAAACTTCAAATTTATAAAGTATCAATATCGGTATACTTGTAAATAAAAGTACATATTGCAATAGAAAACAGTGTATTTTCACATAACAAATTCTATGAAATTAAAAAATAAAAATATAAAAGTTACGACTATTGAAAACATATTTCAATTTATCGTGTTTAATAGATTACCATAATATAAATTGCATATTATGTTATAATTTTTTCTGCACTAATAGTGTTTCGCTGAACTCTATAAATTTCTTTGCAGAAAATTAAAACAACTCTTGAATTTCCAAATATGCCATCATGATCTGGAATAGTTTTAATTAATAAAATACTGGATTATAAAATATTTAAAAAATTAAACGTACCTAAATCCAATGTTTAAATTTTTGTGCATTATTTCAGCGCAGTGCCAAAGAACAAAGGCAAAAATTTCCCACGTTAGGTTGTTTCTGTTTCCTTTTGAAGAAAAAAACAATTTTTTTGTATGTTTCTACTGTCGCCAAATCAAAAGTTATTTACCATCGTTGTTGCACCGCGTGCTCATCAGCATCTCAGTTGTGTTTTCTTCGTTTTCTATCCGGATCGGCAGCGATGAAGTCGGACTGGCCATGTTCGCCGTGGCGATCGCTTTCCACGGTGGGAACCCGGAAAGGGAGACGATGCACACGAGGAAAATGGTCCCTCCAGGGCTTAAGAACAGATCGTCCCTTGCCAAAAGCTTTAAGCCCAAAATCCGCCTGTAAAGACCACCAGGGCCGACAACTTCCGTGTACTCGTGAACCAAAAACTTATCAGCCTGAAAAAAGCATATTCACATTTACAAAAAGTCAACTATAAAAAATACTAACAAGTTTAAATAAATCCCTCAATATTTATAAATTTCAATGCTTATACTCAATGCTATAATGATTAATTTAATCCCGCTCTTGATGGAAAAACTTCAGATAATTTTTGTCGTTACCAAAATTATATTTGTTCTTGTTTTTGAAAAGCCAATTCGCCTTGGGGGCACAGATATATCCATTAACCCTCCTCGAAAATATTATATATATCCCACTTGTTGAGAAATTTCTATTTTAAATAGTATTATTTCTCCATGCTGGTTTTGTTCCCGTATTTCTGAGTAAGAATAGCTCAAGACGATTAAATTAGTATTTATTTTGCTACTATTAATTCGACCCTGGTGGGAACTAGGAGGTACAGTGTGCAGTGAAATAACAAAACATTTACAGTTGAACTAATCTGCTGATTTATAGGGGAAAAGTTGTGAGAGGAAAATGAGTTCGGTGTGGGCGTGGTTAAATTTGACCAATTGATTGGGCGTGGCTCTGTTGACTGAATTAGCTGGTGGGGCGGCAAGTTGGTTAATTGCACGTCTAAGTTGGTCGAACGTGGAATATTGGTGGGATTTATCTGATCGACTTGCCTTAATGGACGTTTTAGGTTAATCACCATGGCAGATTAGACGAATCTAACCGCTATCTAATTGGTCAACTTTATAGTTTAGGTGTGCAGCTTTGCAAAATAGGCGTGACATTTTTTGTATCGCCTTTCGGTATAAAATTTTCCTGACGTGTCTTCAATCTCTTTTGGTCGCTATTTACTAACGACAATACTATTTTTTATGATCAAATGACTTTTTTTAACAAGCTAGTATATTGTTCAATGAAGTTAAAATGGGCGTGGCTAAGCAGCGTCGGAGTTACTGAGTGGGCGTGACTAACGCGTGTTGAATGTATCGAATAGGCGTGGCTAAACTGTTTCTAATTCACTTAGATGGGCGTGGCTAAATTTTGACAAATTAACTGGAGGGCGTGGGCTAAGAGATGCCAAATTAATTGATCAAGCGTGGCTAATTTGCCATATTTGTAAAGTTGTGGACAATTAGTTCAATGCCTTCTTATTACGAAAATATTTAACCCTCGTTTCTACTTACGAAATATCCATTGACGAACCACGACAAAGTTGGAGGAGGGTTGGACGGAGGCGCAGTACAATTTGCATGGATGATCTCTCCAGCTTTGTAAACCGACTTTAATCCCGTTATCACCGGTCCGCTCATCGGGTAAACTGTAAATATTTTTTTATAAATATTACCAACTAATTTTAAACTTTTTATATTTAAAATAGTAAAAATCTTCACCAATGACTGACATATTCTTGCTGCTCATGACATTCTGAAGAACGGTAGAAGCCTCGCACGTATAAATGCCAGCCGATTGGACCGTGACATTCTTCAGTTTGACCGTTGTGTTTTTACAGGCAACATCCTGGTAAATAATAAAATTTTAATTTGTTTTAATATTGAAAAAAAAAATCTCTTGAATGCAACTAATTTCGTGGTGCAAGGAATGAAAATGTAATGACCTTTGTACTGAGACCGTTGATTTCCGTCTGGTATAAATTCGGCGTCTTGTACGGTGAAAGTGTGCAGAACTCTTTGCCATCTTTGTACCATTTGATGTACTTCAATTTGGACCCGTTCAAATCGAGTTCGCATCTTAGCGTGGGTGAACTTCCCAGCGAGACTTTGTCCGGAACGTCGAGCCGTTTGAGAACGAGGGGTTGAGCACCTGCAAAACACAAAATAAATGCTGACACCGATCCGGTGATGTTCGTTCGATTCGATTTACGTGGCTAGTGTACATATGAAAAATTCCTATATTTCACCCAAAGAATCAATAAATTCACATTCCTTCTGACAGATCCCACTCCACGAGTTATATAGCCGGGGTCCAGGTTGACAGAGTTGGATATATGTGTATAACTTGCTGAAAGTGAAGAGAAAGAGAAATAGGTCTGTTAGAGGGAGGAAAAAGGAGGATGAGATATAAAAAATGTCAATGACTATCTATTAATTTAGTTTGTTCTATATTTGTAAAATGTTTTGTATTTAGAAGTGTATTCGTGATAAACTTAATATATATTTTTTTCTGCTACGAACTTATGACTTTTTTCAGTTGGAAAGAAGTCATCGAATTTTTTTTTCATTTTTTAATTTTTTCATAATTTACTAACTTAATTATTTTATAATTTGTTGAAGTTTTTAAGGAGTGGTCAGGAATGAGATAGTTTTAAAAAAACACCATTTTCATTTTCCCCCCCCGATGTTTCGACCTTTATTCCGGTCCTCTTCAGGACATAAAGTGAGGTGCTATTTTAGTGGTGTCATGTTGGTTTTGTGTGAAACAGAAACACAACAGGTCACTAAAAAACTCACTCTTAATTATTTTATGTTTTTAATAATCTAAAAATTTAATTATTTTATAATTTGCTGAAGTTTTAAGGAGCGGTCAGGAGTGAGATAGTTTAAAAAAATGCCATTTTCATTTTTCCCCGACGTTTTGACCTTTATTCCGGTCCTCTTCAGGGGAAAAAGTGAGGTGCTATTTTTGTGTGATGTCCTATTCGTTTGGTGTCATATTGGTTTTGTGTGAAAGTGTTATGACACAACAGGTCACTTAGAAATTCACTCTTAATTTTTTTTTTAAATCTAATAATTTAATTATTTGTTGAAGTTTTAAGGAACGGTCAGGAGTGAGATAGTTTAAAAAAATACCATTTTCATTTTCTTTGCCCACGTTTCGACCTTTATTCCGGTCCTCTTCAGGGCATAAAGTGAGGTGCTATTTTTGTGTGATGTCCTATTCGTTTGGTGTCATATTGGTTTTGTGTGAAAGTGTTATGACACAACAGGTCACTTAGAAATTCACTCTTAATTATTTTATTTTTTTAAATCTAATAATTTAATTATTTGTTGATGTTTTAAGGAGCGGTCAAGAATGAGGTAGTTTTAAAAAAGTACCATTTTCATTTTTTTCCGACGTTTCGACCTTTATTCCGGTCTTCTTCAGTGCGTAAAGTGAGGTGCTATTTTTGTGGTGTCACATTGGTTTTGTGTGATACAGAAACATAACACATCACTAAGAAACGCGTAATTATTTTATGTTTTTAATAAATAAATAATTTAATCATTTTATAATTTGTTGAAGTTTTAAGGAACGGTCAGGAATGAGATAGTTTAAAAAAATACCATTTTCATTTTCTTTGCCCACGTTTCGACCTTTATTCCGGTCGTCTTCAGGTCATAGAATAAGATGCTATTTTTGTGGTGTCATATTGGTTTTGTGTGAAGGTGTTGTGAACAGCAGGTCACTGAGAAACACACTCTTAATTATTTTACTTTTTTTAATAATCTAATAATTTTTCTTACCTTCAATTCATATTTATAGTTGGAGAAGTAAGCAATAAGTTTTATATGTGTTCGGTTTATATTTTTATTTAAAACATGAGCGTTTGGACGTAATTAACATACCTAGAAAGTCTTGAAAAAGGCACAAGAGGACGAAGTTGAACGGTGGCATCACAAAAGGGTTTTTGTCACGCCAAGAGGCCCCTTAACTACTGTGAAAACGCCGGCAAACATCGTCCGCACATGCTCGATATACAAATTAACGATCAACTGAATTTCCATTCAGAATTTCCCGGAAGTCTTTTACCAGGGTGGTTCGATATTTTTTCTGGTGGGGTAAAACGGGTCAGAAAACTTTCCTTTGACTTTTTTTATTTATTTTTTATTTGGTCAATTTATTATAAATATATGTACATAGTTGTGTTTACAATTTGTCGACGGATAGGCCGTTGTTGGTGTAAGCGTGTTCTGTTTTGTCCCCTTTTTCATCCTTTTCGACGGCCCAAGGCTGTCTTTCCGCAGACGCGAAAATACAGTAGAAGATCGCTCCTATCAGGTATATCGTGCTGGCTATGTAAAACACGATTTTCCACTCATCTGCGCTCTGAAAATGCAAATTTAAAAAAAAACAACGTTTAAATAAAAAAAGTGTACATTTCGAAATGCAATTAAAATTCAGATCAATATCAACGATTCTCGGAGAGTAGAGAAGTCATATGGCAGAGATCAATAGAATAACCACGAATCCGATACCGCAAAACGAGGAAGATTGGCATCCAAAAATTATTCCAAATATCGTGATGTTGAAAATATAAAAACTCCAAAGAAGCAACGAGATTTTATAAGACACAATTGATTTATTCTCTCATTATACTTTTTTCCTGATATCTATTGATTTCAATATTATCTCGTTTTGTATCAGATTGATTTACAAACTAGGAATGTGTAACAATTAAAAAAGATCATAAATATTTTGATATTATCGATTTTAAGATATCCTAAAATATTTCGATATTATTGCTGATCGACAGGCATAAGGCTAATAAGAATTTATCAGTGGTCGATATGCATTGATATCATGAGTTATTTTTAGACGGCGATTTTTAATCCTGATCGATTATTTATACTATTTAATGCATCGAACTCATCGATTGATAATATGCTTGAACATATTGATTGATTTCGGAAATTAGAAGTTTCTTTATAGACATCGGTCATTAAGTTCATTAGGTTAATGTTAAAATTAAACATTGATTTGAAATGTTTATATCATTTTATTTTTCTATATTAGCATGGATATACTTTGTGACTGGGTACATAAATTATTTTGGGTGGCCATTTTTGTCACACCGATCTTGCGTTATGAAACATGGCTAGGGTTAGGTTAGCAAATGTTAATGTTATGATGGGTTAGGCATAGGTAGGGTTGGATTTTGCGTTATATACTAGTTAAGTTTGGTGAAGTAGGGTTAGCTTTAGGACGAGTAAGTTAGAATAAGTTAGGTAAGAAATACGTAAGAATAGAAACGGGTTACGTTAAGGTTAAGACGGGTAATAGTATATTACGTATGATTAGGAACGTGTTTGGCAAATGGTAGGTAGGATTAGAGTTGGAGTTATGTATTGGTTAGGTTTGGTGAAGTAGGGTTAGGCTTAGAGACAAGTTAAGATCGAATAGGTTGGGTGAGAATCAGGGATGGGTAGGAACGTGTTTGGCAAAGGGTAGTTAGGGTTAGAGTTCGAGTTACGTACTGGTTAGGTTTGGTGAAGTAGGGTTAGATTTAGGGACAAGTTAAGGTCGAATAGGTTGGGCAGTAATCAGGGATGGTTAGGAACGTGTTTGGCAAAGGGTAGTTAGTGTTAGAGTTCGAGTTACGTACTGGTTAGGTTTGGTGAAGTAGGGTTAGGTTTAAGGACAAGTTAAATTAAAATAGGTTGGGTAAGAATCAGGGATGGTTAGGAACATGTTTGGCAAAGGGCAGGTAGGGTTAGGGTTTGCGTCAAGTACTGGTAGGCTTGGTGAAGTAGAGTTAAGTTTAGGGACAAGTTAAGATAGGATAGGTTCGGTAAGAATCTGGTATGTTTGGAACGGGCTACATTAAGGATAGATTACGTAAGGTTACAGTTAAAGTACGGACGGGTTAGGGTTAGATTGGGCAGTGCTTTGCGATAGGGTTAGGGTGAGGTTGGTTTAATTAGAAATGGTTAGGGTTAGTGTTAGAGTGAGGACTGGTTATGTTTGATTAGTAGGGTTAGGTTATTTGAGGGAAGGTTACATTTGATTAGGTAGGGTAAGGGTGAGTGACGTTGTAAGTTTAGTTAGGTAGGGTACATCTAAGATTCAATATTTTTCCGTGAAGCGGATGAAGTATACGATTGCGGAGATCAATATATCGATATTCTCGATGTCACGCATTAAACTGTTTTATAAGTAATCTATTTTCATCGATATTTCCACATATTTGTTCGTTTATTCATAGAAATCGATTTGAATTTTCGATATTCACGAATATTTCGATATATAATGATAGAAAAACATCAATATTTGGATAATAGATTATCGTTATAAATCGATAATTTAATATTAATTGAGGTGATCGATCATCATCTTTAGCATCGATGTTATCGATTTTAGTTATCGATTGTAGCCTATAGAATCTAGAGAAGCTTACGGAATCATGAATATCAATACTGTATATATTAGCAAAAACAATACCTACAATACAAATAAAAATATAGTATAAAATATAGAAAGTATAATTGTATAAATACAATACAAAAAATATCCTTCACTCGGTTGGTTTTTATGTATGTTATATAGATATTTAAACAGTTTCTTATTTATTTACTTCAACATACTTATTAGTGAATGTTTTTCTATACGGATGTCTTTCAAAAATAAATTCTGTCTAAATAAGATTTACCTTGTTAGTAACAATGTAGCCGGATATTAGAGGGCTGATTATTCCGGGCAGTGTTGCAAATGTGTTCGACATACCCATTAGGACGCTAGCGTGCTGAGGGGCCAAATCTAAATGGTTCACGCTGAATTTAAACAAAAATTATTCGTCAGTAAATGTTCGTTTATTTAGAATTAAAATCCAACCTGAAAGCAGGCCAGGCCAAAGCGCCCAATCCAACTGCAAAAACCAGGCATGTCACCACTCCAGCCGCGGTCAGTAAATACGCTGCCAGCGTCATGAAAATAGTCTGAGATAAGAAAGCTGTACAGTTGAACAATTTTCTCACCTGAAATTCGATATAAATACATACTGGCGTGATTGAAGCATGGTCATAATTTTTTTTTAAAAACTTACGTTAGTGGTCGACATTATTTTTTTATTACACAGCCAATCGGATAGGTGCCCGGCGAATTGCATTATGATCGCCATGACTAGGTAAGGAACTGAAGAAAGGAAACCAGCTTTTTGCAGATCGAAATTCAAAGTATCTGTGGAATTGAGGTAAAGATTTTTCCTTAAAGACACGTTTCTGGTACAATTCGACTTAAAATGCAAATTAAAGCTGACCAGCCGGTTTTTTCTTTAATTACAAACATTTTACAAGCCGAGAGTATAATTTAAGCTTTCGGAAAGTAGAGCTTTTAGAAACGTACCTTTCATGAAGGTCGGAAGCTGAGTGAGGAGAGTGTAAAAGCCCCAGTTTTCGCAGAAATGGGCCATCACAACGGCCCAGACGGGCATCGATTTCACGAACTTGCCCCAAGGATGCGTATGCTGGACTCGATAAAAAAACTGTCTGTTATTTGGACGTAATATTGATTATTATTTTTAATAGTCTAGTATTTTTAATTATTCTATATTGTTCGACGTTTGGTACGTTGTATTGGAAATAATTAATCGTTAAATTTATTAATTTAGCAAAAAATCCCATTATATTTCTTGTTAATTTAAATCAGAAATTAAACTTTTTAACGGATATCCTATCAGCCAAGTCCGTGCAATAAATCGGCCAAGTTAGCCACGCCCACTTTGCCGGCATTGAATAATATCTACATTGAGAATTTAGCCTGTTACAAATGATCCTGTTCATGAAAATAATTTCATTAGATATATAACATAAAACAATAACAAGGTTTAAATTACTTTTAACCTAAATAACGCCCAGAAACTAATCCTGATAAGATTAGCCACGCCCATATTGTAATGTAAACCAAGTAGGCCACGCCCAATGAGTAAAATCGGTCATAGTAGACACGCCCACCTTGTCATCACTGAATTATATCTTAGATTTTATTTTTATTTCCATCTCAAAAGAGTTTAAAACTTCAAATTTTCTTGAGAAACAACTTTTATGCTTTTAAGAAAGCTACTCTGTCCCGAACAAGTTTATGCATGAAAAACAATCAATTGTAACTTGTAAATTTTAATTTTACAATTAACTTAAAAACTATGCTCAGATTTTAAAACCGATAAGCTTAGCCACGCCATTACAACAAAGTTAGTCAACTAGGCACGCTTTGGCGACATTTGAAAATTTTGAATTTTCTGTAAAAAAGATCTGTCTTCACATTATGATAATATTGCGGAATAAATTATTTATTAAATTTTAAATGCCAAAAAAAATTACAATTTTATTTTCAATATTGTAAGATGATAAATTTTACTGTTATTTTAAACCACGCCTTGCCGGTAAAATCGATTAATTTGGCAACGCCCAAAACTGTAATATGTTACCCATTGTCGACATTGCACTTGCCCTAAGAGTAAAATGATAGCATTTCTAACATAGAATTTGAAAAAGATATTTGTTTGGTTTCGTTGTAAAAAAATTTAAATGTTGTTAGGGTTATAAGCATGGCGAGGCAAGTTGATCTTTTCTTTTTATCCACGTTTTCCCGTTGTGAGTCGCATTGTACTCTCTTCTTCACATTTTCTGTAGCGTTCACGTACGACCAGCTTGTTTATTTGAGCCTGACTAATCTTGCTAGATTTTCCGAATGTTTTAAATTGAATTATAATTAATAATTACAACTGCCTAATTAAAACATTAGAGAAGAGATAGGAAGAATTTTTTTTTGATGACGTACGTTTTTACGGTTTCCGAGAGTATCTCTCAGATATGTCAGCTCTGACTCTGATATTCTTGGATCATTCTCTGGATCGTCTTTGACCTGGTACCACCAAACGACTGACCATATGAGCCCGACGACCCCTGAAATACGTCAAGCCTGCGTTAAATTAATTCATTGAATAAGACGAATGTGTTTACTACCTGTAATGTAGAAGACGGATGGCCATCCGAAATGCTTGCTGAGCATGCCAGAAACCGGAAGGGCGACCACTGTGCCGACGTAGCTGCCGGAAAAGGCTAGAGATGCCATTGCAGACCGTTCCGATGGAGGGGCCCATCTCGCCCAAACCGAGTGCATGCAAGGATAAGTCACGCCCTGGAGAAAGACTACAAATGATCAATTTTTGAAAAATTTAATAGCACGAAGGTTTAATAGTCAGGTTGATTATAGTTTCATCTTTACTTCGAAAACCCCTTCGATCACTCTCAAAAAGACGAGAAAATAAACAGAAGTGTTGGCTATCGGCGGGGTTAAAAGCGTGAGGAATGCAGTCGTCGAAACCCCAAGCATGTAGATTTTGGCTCCGCCGTACCTGTTGCCGAGCCAACCGCCGAGGAGCTGAGTGCATATGTATCCGTAGAAAAACGAGCTCAGCACCAGACCTTTCGTCTTGGAATCCCAGTCAAAATCGGTTTTCTAAAAGCCAAAGGAAGGATTTAATTAAAAGGACATTTCATGTCTTTTACAACCAACCTACCTCAACAGTAGTGCCATTTTCTAGGGTCACGTTGTACGGGGACGTCATAGCGACTATAGCGACACTAAGGTTGACTCTTAGTGAATATATGTTGAAAAATCCGAAGAAAGCTAGCAAAGCTACGACATGCCTCCTTCTTTCCCAAAACTTCCATCTTGAAGAACCCTGTCGGCTGCAAGAAGGTTAAAAGATTAGAAATTGTTAAGAACGTAAAAACACAGTATAATCCGCTGTAAATAATTTCTGTTTTAATACAGAACAAACATCAGTAAAGATGACAAAGTTAAAATTGCCATATTCAACCACGTCTAACATATAAATTTGGCCCTCTTGGCTACGCCTACTTTGGCCTGACTGGAATTAATTGGGATATTAGTTTAATTTTTTACTGAGACTTTATTTGCTCTATATAAAAATAGACTTATTTACCTCCACTGTAAACTAAATTTTTTAGCCGGCCCAATGGGTGCAAAATAATTATTTAGCCACGCCCACTCCGAAAAATAGATATATTTAGTCACGCCCACTTTGGCCTGACTGGATTATATTCAAATATGGTACAAATTAATTGGGACATTAGTTTAATTCTTTACTGAGACTTTATTTGCTCTAAAAATAATAATAAAAATAGACTTATTTAGCCATTCCTATAGGGTGAAATAAATTTAGCCACGCCCATTCCAAAATAAATCACGTTAGCCACACCCACTCTGAAAATAGATCTGTTAAGGCACGCCCATATAGTAAAATTTGATAAATCCTGGCACCTTACGGTAAAAACTGAGAGTATCACAAGTATACGGTTTTAGTAAGTTTAACAAGGAAAGTTCATGATAAGAAATGCCGGTGAAATGGACATATTTAGTACTCCCTACATGTTAAACCTACACTGGCGCATTTTGGTGCCGTAGAACTCAGCCCGAATATATTACATTTTAATTCTGTTCAACGTGTCCTTTACGATTGAAATGGCCACTTTGGCGAAATATTGTTTCCGTGTCTAGTAAATAATTTTGGGAATTTTTTCCGCTTCAATCAAGTATTTTTCCTGGCGTAAAAAATTGGGTTTTGTACTGGTAAAGAGATAATTGGTTAAATATGAAAATACTCTTTTATAAAGACATTTCTGATGGCCTTCCTTTTCATTGCTGTTGTTATTGAACATATTTTTACTGAAATTATTATTTATGGATTCTTTTGAGAGCGACTTTTTAGAGTAGACGGAAATATTTTTGCCAAATATTTTTCAATAATGAAATATCAATTGGATTTGTTTTGTTTTTTTAGCAGTCTAAGACACTCACTCGGTTCCTGATCGGCCGTGACCTCTTTCACCAATGCGGAAGCATTTCATTTTGAACTTAGAAAAAATTTGATTAAAGCTTTGCTCCTTGTGGTTTTCACTTAACTGTCCGTCGGTTTTGTTAGCCAATTGGAAAAATAATAAAGCGGGGCCGGGCAAATTTCCACGCGAGCGTTTTGCAACTTCCGGGAGAAAGGATAATGCTTGTGTTTTTATCCTTGATGGTTGTACGAAAAACAAACGGCACGTTGATTTTACTATCTGGACAGTTTTGTAATATTGATTTGAATTGACTGTTATTCAGAGTTAAATTGATGTAAAAAGTGAAAGTTTAAGGACGAGATTTCTTTTTGACACGACCTACTCCTGATTGTCCATTAATGGATACAGCTCGGGAATATCGGCCGCTTTTGTCCCAGTGAGATACCTGGAATGTAAAGTGTGTCAAACCTGATGGAAAATTGCATCAGATTTTATTGTTATCAAACAAAATAAAACATTTGTAGTGGAATGCGCCTGGACCGTGGCCTTCGACGAGTTGAACTTCTCTTATAACGAGTCGCCCTTGGGAAATAAAGCTTATTCGAACTCCTCCACTTGCTCAAAACGGCAAACTACGAAAAAAAATTTACAAAAATTGCACGTTTTTTTGTAAACGAACAAGCACAAACCTTAACATCAAAATGGTTTAAAAAAATTTCCTTGAACCATTGTCAACCAATTATTAATACAATTATAAAATCAAAGACAAATGAAATATTATTTTTTATAAATCCAAGCCGTGAGAGGCACAACGTCAATAAATATTTTCGTAATCTTCGTTGATCAATGCTCGAAGAGGTTCACATTTTACGAAAACCGGCTAAAAGTAAAAGGATTCGTGTAAGGAATGAAATTACCCAATAAGAATATCTTTAAAATATTTTTTAAAAAATTTAAGCCCACACAAATACTCAATTTACTTTATGCCGGTTTGTTTGTCTGGCTTATATTATTATTCTATATCTTTATACTTATATAATAAATATTTATTATGTATTATCTTCTATCTAAATATCTATCTATCCATTTATCTACTTAGCCATCAATCTATCCATCCAAATATCCATTTATTTTCCTCTCTCTCACTATGTCTCTCTCTCCTTTCTTTATGTTTCTTTTCTTATCTCTGTCCTCTCACTTTCCTTCTGGCTTACACTTTTTTCTTTCTTTCACTTATTCTCTTTTTTACCTACGTTTCTCATTTCTCTCACTCTCTTACTCTCTTCTTTCTTTTTGTTATTTCTTTCTTTTACACTCTCTTTTTCATTATCTATGTTTCCCTCTTCTTTCATTCTCTCTCTCTCTCTCACTCTTTCTTTTGTTCCTCACACATTAACTCCGTTCCACTCCATATCACTTCGGTTGTTTTTATCTCTTTTTGCCCAATTTCATTTTTTTCAATATTTTTTCTATTCAGTCTCTGCCTGTCACAACAACTCTCTCTCTCTCTCTCTCTCTATCTATCTATCTACCTATCTATCTTTCTTTTGTTCCTCACTCATTAACTCTCCCTTCCACTCCATATCACTTCTGTTGTTTTTATCTCTTTTTTCCCAGTTTCTTTTTTTCAATATTTTTTCTATTCAGTCTCTGCCTGTCACAACAACTCTCTCTCTCTCTCTCTCTCTCTCTCTCTCTCTCTCTCT
>CM077109.1:15609577-15632133 GCA_039619505.1 Cimex hemipterus | reverse complement strand
TAGATAAAATAAGTTATTTGTTTTGATATTGTTGAAGATGGACCAATAATTCGAAATGACAAAAAATAGAAGAATACTGCGACACTGTCTATAACCAGACTGTTACTTTTCTTTAGAAAAACCCTCTTCTGAACAAATCTGTGATTTAAATCGGTACTTGCCCCCCCCCCTTATAAATACCTTAAATACCTTCACAGAGGAGGCAGAGAAAGGTGATCGGATATCTAATACGAAAAGCCAGGAAAAAACCAGTCAACAGGCGCCGAACACGTGCTGCTGTATAAAAGCTTACGTACATGTAACAACGGACGTATCTCATGTACATGGTCGGGAAACGAGGCAGTTCTCGAAGTAGAAGAGCCAGACGCCGACGTAGGTCTGATTTGAAATAAAATGGAAAAATCCTGGGTTTGCGCTTTTTTAGCTGACAGAGGAAAAACTGTTTTATCCAATGCAAAACAATCCATATCTGTCCTGAAGTAATGCACTACTTCGTTTGTTTCTATTTATTTTTATTTTATTTTCTTAATGTGGTGTTTTGTTGATTGTTTCCAATAGAAAAATTTTAAAAATGAAAAATTTTATGAGCATTGCATATAATTCTGTTGATTTGTGGATTTTTTTCAATTTATTGTTTACTTTTAATTCCACTATAGTATCTTAGGTTTAATCTCTTTGTTTTGAGTTTGTTCTTGTTTATAATTTTTATTAAAGAGTTGTATTTTTTGTTTGGTGCCTACTAGCACCTCGGAAGATCAGGATCTGTATTGATCTGTACTTAGTTTTAATAAATGTAATATTACCAATTAACATTTTTAAATTGATTAATATTTATGAAAGGTGTTGGCTGAGGTAAAAAAGTCAGCGTCATGAGCGGGATCCGAACCCACGACCCTCGGCCGCCACTCCACCACCTGAGCCATCGTGACCTCGATCCGCCCGGACACCAACCCTCAACCCCAGGTGTTTGGCCGAGGCCGTGACGCTGACTTTTTAATCTCAGCCAATGCCTTTCATAAATATTAATGAATTGAAAGCTATTATTTATTTTCGGTACAGGATTACAAGGATCTGGCTCTAAAATCAGAATATTCTCTAATGATTTTTTTTACAGCAGAGATCATCTAAACCCTCAGGGTACCGGTGTTTTTGAAAAAAAAAAATTCTAAGTATGTCGATTCGAACCCGGGACCTTTACCTTACAGTGATGAGCTCCGTTTCAACGCCTAAACCGTTGCGGCCACCGACGCCCCCAGTGAAAAATTAAAATAGAATTATTTGAAAAAAAAAAAGTCAATTATAAAAAGGAAAATCATGTTTTCTAAGATTAAATAAACAATAAAATATAATAATCAGTATAATAAGTAAAAGGGCCTGAATTAGGAAGGGGCAAAGGTTTGCATTAAATAGTTACTTAGCATTATAGAAAAACATTGGAATTTTCATCTACTTTTTTAAAAATAAATTTGTCCACAATTAGAATACATCGAGACGGATTTTCTTCTAGGACATAGATGACAGAGGGGAAGCCAAAACCAAAAGGGTGGTCGGAAATAGGCTTTAGACGACCCCCCCCCCCTGAGAAAATACGAGATGAATCTGCCCTAAGCAAGTAACAATTTTCTCGTTTTGTAAAGTTTTTAAGTAAACAGTAGAATGAAGGAAGCAAACAAGTGTCAACTTTCTTCCATCTCAAGCCTGAGTTGATTTTTTTCTCCTTTGGGAAAATGGTTTTATAGCCGAAAGATAAAGCACGTACTGCGAGCACATGTGAAATTCAAGAAATAAATAAAATCATTAAATACTTTCGTGTCGAGAGATAAGGAATTTGTACAAGGACGAAAATTTAGGTAAACATGCCATTATAGAAACGAGACAATTAAATCAATTATAAATCTATTAAAAATGGAAATTTTCAAAACTGACACTTTTCCTTTAAGAGAAGAATTCCGTCAGGATTTTCAGATAATTATGGATATTGACTAGACATCACATCTCATTAGGTTTAGATCAAAGAGAAAAATTTGAATTTTCCAGGGATTTCCCTATTAGAAAACCCATCGCCTAGAAGTTAACGATTTTATTTAATTTTTCCATGATTACAGTTTTTTTTTTATATCGGGATTTTTGTCTATTCTTGCAATATAAATTTACTTCCTTTTACGGGAAAACTCTTGACGACTTACTCGGCCTGCTGCGATTCCATATGTGCGTCCGACTGGTCCGGGCTCTGAAATGTGACTGGGACTTACTTCGAGTTAGCCAAGGACTTTCTCCGGGGATCAGCTGAACGCGGGACCGTTAACCGTACCGGGTCATGGTTCCTTCTTCCGCGTGGGCTTTCAATAAGAGCAGTTCTGTTCGTCAATGCCAAAAGTCCGAAGTTGCAAGTGGACTTGTAAGTTTGAAGAAGCTCATGAAATCCTAATTGATATTTTCCAATTTGTTGTTTTAAAATTAAAATAAAGCGACCAGCTAAAGAAATTTCGTTCAGGACAAATTCGCTTAAATTGAATAAGTCAGCCCTTAGCTTAAACCTGTTATAACCCTGATGTCATCCATAGCTACTCAAGGATGATACATTTTTTGCACAAACTGAAACATGTAAAAATGTGTGAATAACTAAGTGTATTGCATGAGTTTAAAAAAAAATATTCATCTTAGAAACATGGCGTACTGTTGGTATACGCAAAGGAAAAGCGAGACCTGTAGGATCCAGAACAAGAACCACCCCCTATAACCGAAATATTTTTTCATCAATTCATTTTCTTTAACTAATTAGTTTGGTTATTAAACAAAAATACTCTATAAAAATTTAAATAGTCAAATTTTTTCTGGCATCCTGGCGATATGTCATGCGGGGATGCTAGTTTGGACGACATAAGACGAGACTTTCCACTCCTGTCGACCTAAATGCTTTATACTTCAACCTATTTTCTTAAAATTGCATGTCCTGATTGTAAATGACCAAACTGCTTGCTCTTCTAGTGGGACGATACGGAGGAAAAGCGAAAATAGGATAGTCCGTAAAAAACAAAAATTACCAACAAATTCAAAGAAACGTTTTACGCATCGTCCTATTTTTTGATGACATGAACAGGATGTTTGAATTTAATTAAAAATTCTGAACGCATCTGGGCATCAAAAAAGAATGGGAAGGAATGGAAAATAATTCCTTTAAAAATGGCACCATCCTTTGGTACACAGAAGGATCCAAAAGACAAGAAGGTACAGGAGCAGGAGTATTTGGACCTGGTATCAAATACTCGGAACTCATGGGAAAACACACCAGTCTCTTTCAAGCAGAGATTCACGCAATAGAAAGATGTGTCCTATTCAA
Organism: Cimex hemipterus; assembly: GCA_039619505.1. Classification (NCBI taxonomy): domain Eukaryota; kingdom Metazoa; phylum Arthropoda; class Insecta; order Hemiptera; family Cimicidae; genus Cimex; species Cimex hemipterus. The sequence goes on along the minus strand of CM077109.1, from coordinate 15,628,793 downwards.
CCTAGGTTAGGGTCATGGATAAGGGATACAAAAAAAGGAATAGCTATCATGCCAGATAGCCCAGCAGCCACCAAAGCGTTAAGTTCAAATATCATTAGTTCAAGAATGGTGCTGAACTGCAAAACAAAATTAAATTTATTACGTGCGTACGTAAGGTGAGGTTGAGAAGGGGGAGTTGTCCGAGTGGATCGAGGTCACGATAGCTCAGGTGGTAGAGCAGCGGCGTATCTAGCCGAAGGTCGTGGGTTCGAATCCCTCTCGTGCCATTAACTTTTTTTTCATCTCAACTAAAAACCGTAATAAATTAAGGACACCCTGAGGAGAAGGCAGTGAGAAAGCGGACACCCTTGCAAGGAAAGGGGCAGCTACACCGCTGACAACACCCGAACCCTTCTGTGGCATAGGAATCCACGCTATCAACGAATATCTCAGACTAAAGGCAAAAAAAAAAAAAAATAAGGGAACACTGGAATTCGCTTATTGGACACAGACAATCCATCCTTCTAACCAATTTCAGAAAGAAAGAAACCACAGAATGTGTCAAAGGAGGCAGGAATAGACTGCGAATCCTAACAGGACACTGTAGATTAAATGGACATCTAAAGAAAATTGGAGTAATCCAAGATGGCACATGCAGATTCTGCAAAGAAGCGGAAGAGACATCAACACATCTACTACAAACTGCGGAGCAACATTAGCCCGCAGGAGGAAGTGTTTTGGGATGGACAATGTGACCATAGAAGAGCTTCAACCAATAAAACCGGGCCTATCAATCAAGTTTCTTGATGAATTAGGACTCACCGATGTGCACTAGGCAGAGATCGGGGGATACAATAGCTCTTAAAGGGCGCAGTATTTGGATTTAATCAAAAATTCTGAACACATCTGGGCATCAAAAAGGAATGGAAAATAATTCCTTTAAAAATTGGCACCATCCTTTGGTACACATATGGAGCCAAAACACAAGGAGGGCACAGTAGACCCTGAAATATCATCATCATCATCATCCTATTTTCTTAAACTTGTTGTTGGACCTTAACTACTGACACATAACAATTCATCATTCTAAATAATCAATCATTTGCAAGCATTCTGGCTATGTCACGAAGTGAGACTTGGAAGTCCCAGGACGAGAATTGCCCACCGCTATTACCAAAAAGTTCTATAATAATAATAATAAATTTATGGCACACAAGAAGAAAAAAAATTACATATAATTCAAACAGAAAATAAACTTAATACGGCAAGGTAACCGTCTGCCGGAGCTTGGCTTAATTATTGACTAATCCTGTAAAATAAAAGTACAAATGCATTAAACTAAATCTATGCTACTCAGAACTATAAATCAATGAGTGGAGCTGAGGCCGGAGAAACAGAAACACCAAATATCAATGGAAATGGGGAGTAAAAGAGAAAAAGAGAAAAGAATTACTAATTAAATTCGTTTACTTCGCGCCTTCGATAGGCCCAGGCCGCTTTAGCCTAATTCACCAAGTCTGTCCAATCTGGTCCGTTGAGCAATCTGATGCATCTGTCCATTGATACGGTTCTTTAGCCGAACGCAGATAAACGGTAGGAGGACAGAATGGGGCATTCCGCGACAAAGTGGTATATGTCTTCCTTTACCCGATAATTGCACAATTCACACTCCTGTTGGGTGAGGAGATCGTACGGCTTATGTCGTAGATTCAGCAATTCTCCCCTCGGTTTTAGGATCCAACGTATGTCTGTTATATGCTTATTTGGCTTTTGGTCCTCAACCAAGCTGGCCCATCTGACTCCGTGATCCGGCATCCTATATATACGGTATCGACGGGAAGCCTGCGCTCTCTCTATGTTGCTCATCATAAAACCAACTTTCAGGCGACTAATAATTGTCTGGAGTTGAAGAGAGACAGCATTACTCTCGGGTTGCAAAAAGGACAAACACCCTGTCCGCCAATCTACCCCAGTCAGCATCCCAAGAAATCCCCAGCCTGAAGATCTCTTGAATCTGGAGTGGTCCATTCGGAGCACTTTGACCAAATAACGACCATTCAAAGTCAACATGAATAGAAAGACTGGGTGAAGGCCGGTTTCAATGTGCAGTGTGTAAACTGGAGTGTAGTTTGAAAGATGGAACAGTTTTCGTATGAAGAACCACCCTCTCCACCTCCATGACTGATAGTTCAAAAAGTTCTATCTATCGTTCCATTTTCTTAAATTTATAGGTTGGAAACATTTCACTATTGTCAATTAACGATGTTTTTCATGAATCCGGACGATACGCCATGAAAGAAATACCCTTGGACATGGATGGAAATAACCTAAGACTGAACTTGTTGCGTCACCCCCATTTGCTGGCCCATTTTCCATAACTTGTTGGTTAGATGTTCAACGATATTGCGTAATATGAACCAATTGTAAATAATCAACTGCTTGCTCGTTTCCTACGATGTGACTAGAAAGAAAGCAAGACTTAGAAGACTCAGGAGGAAGTTTTACCAACCCATTTGGGCCGAAATGTTTTTACATTATCCCATTTTCCTTAATTTGTTAATTAGACATCCAACAATACTTAAAATGACATAATTGTCAATAAGAGTCTAGTTTCTGGTATTGCGATGAGATGACGCGTAGAAAAGGCGAGACAGGAAGGAGCCAGGACAAGAATTACTCCTAAATTATTCAGGAATCTTGGGATGCCGTCTGGTGGTGATGTAGATTTCAGAAAAACATTTTCTTTATACTGCCAACGTTTCGAGCTTTATTGAGATCATCTTCAGGGCCTGGGATTTGCAAACGTGGTTACAAATACATTTAGGATGTGGAAAAGTGAATTTATGTTTATATACGTTGAATTTTGAAGGGATGGGGAAGGAAGTCGGTATAGTCCATAACATAAAACAGCAAAATGACACTGGCACTCTCAACACGACACGCAATAATGTCACAATTACACAGAAGAGTGAGTAGAAATACTTTGATTGAATATTAAAAAAATATATTTTGCATTGTATAAATTCACTTTTCCAAATCCTAAATTTCTTTGTTAAATGTAAACAATTACAATTATTTAAGGTTTTTAGTTGAGATAAAAAAGTCAATGGCACGAGCGGGATTCGAAACAACGACCTTCGGCTTGATACGCCGCTGCTCCACCACTTGAGCAATCGTGACCTCAAGTTGGTGGGTTCGAATCTCGCTCGTGCCATTGAATTTTTTGTCAACTAAAAACCTTAATTAATTGTTATTTATTAATTGAACAAGCGGACCCCGAAATTAGTGAATTTAGCGTAAACAATATTTGTAAATCCCAGGCTCTGAAGATGATCTCAAGTTCGAAACGTTGGCACCATAAAGAAAATGTTTTTTCTTAAACCTTCATCACACTAGATCGCACCTCGCGATTTCTGAATAATTATCGATTAACGGTCACTAATCTCCACATATTACTCTTAAAACCGGAGATTATTACGCATCACCAATTTTGTTAAACATGTTAATGGATATTAACGGATATTAATGGATACTTAACAATTCATCATCAGTAAATAATCAACTGTTTGCTGCCTTCTGGGCAATATGACCATGGTAAAAGCGAAATTTGGGGAACCAGGGCAAGAATTACCCACTTCCGGGGTGTGAACCTTTATGCGCGTGGGCTTTATGGAACACCTCATTTTCTTAAATTTATAAATTGGATATTAAACAAAAATACTTTACTTGCCCAATTATCAACGGTTTTCATGAATCCTGATTAAATGACACTTATGTGAAGTGTTAATTGGTGAAGCCAGGACGAGGAATATCCACCCTATAACCACAGCATTATCCTATTTTTTAAACTTGACGGTTATTGCTCAAAAATGCTTTGTATTTCAATAATCGCAACTTGTCAAATTTAGCAATCATCTGGGCGATATAACTGCAGGAAAAGCGAGACTTCCAATACCAAAAAAGAAGAACAACTTACTCCCCTGGAACGAAATGTTTTATATCATCCCACTTTTTTAACTTGTTGGTTCAATATTCAATAATAGTGATCTGACACGCAGGAAAAGCGATACTTGAGGGGGACCCAGGTCGAAAATTACCTACCCCTAAAACCGGACGTTTGTCTATCGCATTTTCATAAACGTGGTGGTGGGATGTGTGAAAACCAATGATGCTTAATATTTCAACTTTGCAAATCTTCATCGGTTTGTTGGCATCCTGGCGATGTAACATGCAGGGAAGAGGAAGAGGACCAAGGACAAGAATTACTCACCCCTTACGACCAAAGGTTTTTTTAGTTTTATACATCATCCTTTTTTTTTAAACTAGTAAAATAGAACAGGCTTCCGGAGGACATGGCACTTGAGAATAACGAGACATGGAGGACCCAGGACGAGAATTTCCCACCCCATGAACGAACAGTTGAAGGGTTGAATATCTTACAGCCTAGAAAATGATGAAGTATGGGTAATATGTACGGGTAATTCTCGTCTTGGATCTTCCAGGTTTCAATTTTCCTGTATGATATTGCCGGGAGGAGAGCAATTAATTATTGTGACATATTATTATCACGGTATATCCAACGAGTAAATTGAAGAAAATAGCATGATGCACAGAAATGTTTGGTTTTAGAGGTGTCCTCGGTCCTCTAGGTCTTGCTAGCATCAAGATTTCTGAAAAATTTTGTGGCGAATTAATTCACTTTCTTAAATTTCTAAGGTTGATATAAAACGATAAGTATTAACATTTCTCCTGGAAAAGCGAGACTTGGAGGACCCAGGACGAATTACCCACCTCTATCACCTCCATCAGGGAATAGATCCTGAATGGAATTTTTAAAAAAGTTGTGGATAAAACCCGCTTACTTATCCATCATCATCATTACATTTTCACTTTATTATGTCAGTAACGATGTTTTGTACAGTAATTTACAACTTTAGGCATGATTTAATGACACGTTGGTATAGCTAGTCTTCAAGGACGCAGGACGAGAATTAACCATCCCTAAAACTGAGCTCACCCCTTCCACCAAAACGTTTATAGGATTGTAGGACACTAGTGGTTAATATGTCAGCATTCACAATCACCAAAGTTTTTCAAAAGTGAGGACGATATGCCACGCTGAAAAAACAGACTTGGCGAACTCAGGACGGGAATTAACCACTCCTAAAACTGGACCCACCCCTGGTACCAAAACGTTATATATTTTATACCATTTTCGTAAATTTATAGGTTGATACGGCACTAGTGGTTAATATGTCAGCATTGTCAATTAACGCTGGAAAAGATTGAGTGGGAGGACTCAGGACGAATTACCCACCCGTATCACCTCCATCAGAAAATGGAACCACAATGGAATTGTAAAAAGTGTAATGGATAAAAACCCGCTTACTAGTATCGATCACCATCATCATCAATACATTTTCACTTTATTATGTCGGTAACTATGTTTTGTACTTATTTTTCAAGAGTGCGGGCGATATGACACGCTGGAAAAGCTCGACTTGAAGGACCCAGGATAAGAATTACCCACCCCCGGTACCAAAAGGTTTTATATTTTAGAGCATTTTCTTAAATTTGTAGGTTGATATCGAACTAGTGTCAATATGTCAGCATTGTCAATTACCAAAGTTTATGAAGAGTGCGGGCGATACGACACGCAGGACATAGAAGTCTTGAAGGACCTTAATGGAAGAATTAGCCACATTGTCCGAAATTATGTAATTTTGAAATTGGCAATCCTAGTTTCTTAGTTGATAATAGTATTTTTGATGGAGTTTAGCCCAATTTGACAAGTGTGTTGTTTAAAATTTTGAGGGTAACAGTATCAAAAGGGGTGTGTTTGGCGGTCGAGGGTGGGTGTCGTCTACCCCGGTTGAGGGCCATAGTCACCAGTCAGCTTGTGCAGTGAATTTTTTCTTCTTCTTTTTCTCTTTTCCGTTAAGTCCGATTCGGATCGATAGGATTGGTTTGGCCGGAACGCGCCGAGGGCGATCCACCCCGTCGAGTTTGGGGCCTCTCTCCCCTCGTCCCAATCGATAATAATGCGCATGATTTATCGATTTATTAACTGAACTGGCTCACACGGGCCGACGCTCACAGTGCCTCACGCCTCACGGCTTTCCTCGCCCAGTTTTTGAGCCGGATTTTCGAAAAGTGCGAGAAGGGCCGAGACTTGGGATCGCCTTTCACGACGGACTTCCTCCCAGCGGCGGACCAACCCCGTTTCACGCCCAGCCCCAGTGAGTCGGCCTCCTTTTTACAACTCACCCCATAACCTTCGGTTTTGTTTATTTCAACCCCCTGGCCCATGTCACATTTGACGTCTTCCGACTAAATACGAGAAGCCATTCAATTCGCCTTTCATCCTCGCCATTTAAAAACTTTTCTTTCCTCTCCGTTTCATTGATCCCTGGCTCGCCTTCCTTTGACAAAAGTGCCAAATCGATAATATACTCCGCTTGATTGATGACATTGACTTTTATTGATTATTTTTCCGAACTGCGTGGCGTATTTATTGCTGTATAAAAATTATCTTTCTTTAAAAAAAAAAATTAAATAACTGCCTTCATAAAAACAAAACACAACGGTTTAAAACAGCCACCTTAAAAATAATGAAAATATCTTTACATTGGAAAAACCGTCCGACAAATGTTGAAATCGGTCCGAAATTAAAAAAGAATTGACATCTGCATTCAATTATAAAATTTTAACCAAATTTTTAAAATACGCCAATATCAAGAAAAATGCGGTGTTCATGTACTTCCAAACATCTATTAAAATAATATAATTTTTTTAAGGTAGAACTGTCGAACTGTATCTTAAATCCTAATTTTCTATTATAGACGATTCTGCTAATTGTACACATAAAAATAAATGAGCGAGAATATTTAGACACAATTGTTCGAGTTCAATTTAAAAAATAAACAATAAATCAATAAAAGTACGACAAGACAAGAAAAAAAGCACAGACTGAAACCTAAAACATTCTAATTTGTCCTTAAATTGTAGGTTTTTTCTTAATAATTTACAAATCAGCCATTAATTAAAAGTAAATTAAAATTGATATTGAAATTTTAACAGTTCTATCTGGTTCTATGGATAAATTTGTTGGAGTGAGCAGATTGTCCAAACTTAAGAGGAAACGACAAAAAACAATCTTTAACAATTTACAATTTAACACAAAGAACTACTAAAATAATAAATTTTTTTGAGTTGGAATTATCGTACTGTATCGGATTTTTCTATTATAGACGATTCTGCTAATACTCAGACACAATTGTTGGATTTCATTAAAAAAAAAAAATAAATAAATAAAACTACGCCAAGACAAGCAAAGTAGCACAAACGGAAACCTAAAAATTGTAATTTGTGTTTAAAATGGTTTTTCTCAATGATTTACAAATCAGCCGTTAATACAATTTAATATTAAAATTTAACAGTCCTATTCGGTGCTTAATCTAAAATTAAAGCCTGGAATGATTTTTATTTTTATGCATGAATTTGACGAAGTACTTATCACTCTAAATTAAGGCAAAATAACGAAAACAATCTTAAACAAAGTTGAACTTAGTGACATTTTTTTTAATAAACCACCTAGACAAAGCAAAATACAACAAACTGGAAATTAAACACGACTGAAATAATTTTTTTTAAGTTGTAAGTTTTACTATTGAAAATTTTTAAACCAGTCATTGATTTCATAAGAAAGATATTTCGTCCTCATTTTATATAATTTATTATCAAGTGAACATCAAAAAAAAAAAAAAAAAAAAAAAGAATTACCCAGCAATGAGTTTGCCAGACTTGGTGGGTTGTTTTAGCAACTTTTTTTTTTTTTTTTTTTAACTTTTAGTATATTTAGGCCCTGAACCTATACTTGGGATATCAAAAACAAATTCAGAATCCTCCTACACAGAATGGATTAAGAAAAAAAAGAGTAGTGGATAAACCCCGTTTGCCAGTATCCATCATCATCATCATTATCATCAATACATTTTCACCTTATTATGCCAGTAAAAATGTATTGTACAGTAATTTGTACCCTTGGGCATGATTCATTGGAAGTATCCCATTGAATAGTTCATTTTCAAACTTCTGCGCATTGAAATAATTATTCTTAGCCATCGGCCAGTTTAAGCAAGTTTTTCAGTTAAAAAATCGTTTTTAAATAGTTTATATATTGAATTAAAATTTTCATCCGGTTCCTATCTGGTGCTGGTAAGATATTTTGAGTGGATCGGACCAGGAAACAGAAGCCACCAGTTAATCGTGCATCTAAATATTTTAAATTTAAAAATTATTAATACACATATATTTATATTTTAAGTTGTCAAAATAATGTCTAAATTTAAGTATATATTATTCTAAAGATTAAAAAAAAAAAAAAAAAAAACAGCCTGAACTATAAAAAAAAGTTATTGGAAAATTCTGGTAGAACATTTTTTATTTTATTTTGTCATTAACGATTTGTTGTTTAGTACATATGATTAAAAACCACTTAATTATTAAACATGTAAAGTAAGAAAATAGCTTAAAAGAATGTTTCATATAAATACGCCTAAAAAAAGATCGCTTTGTATTATTATTTTAAAATATTATATAATTTGAAAACAATTACAAAAACATGTTGATTAAGTAAATAAAATAAAAGTATTTTGCGTATATTTACTGGAATTATATACAGTTAAGTATGAAAATATATACATATACATTCGTTCATGTACAGAATTGAAAGTTAAGTAATTTCTATGAAAAACATATGAACAACATGAGAAATAATGAAAGATAATTTAATTTAAAATATACGTAATAATTCAAGATTTAACAAGTTTGCATACTTGGCCGTAGAATGAAGAAAATTATTATCGGCTAAATCGGTTGTTCCAAAGGAAATTGGAATGGTAGGAAAATTAAAATGATAGGGAAATTTTTTATAATAAATTGAAATTTTCACATTTCTATCCGGTACCAAGTAAAATATTTGTGAGTAGGTGGACATTTGACCTACAGGAGGCTGAAGCCACCAGTTAATCCATGCATTTAAATCGCCTAAATTTAAAAACTGTTAATCCATATCCATCACACATCGAGGTTGATCAGAAAATGTAAAATTAAAAAAAAAAAAAAAAAAGTTTGTACTTCTAAAGACCTATTCAAATAAACTAATTTTTGAGTCAACTGTATACTTGAAATCAAGAGTTTTTCATTATAGGTTATTTTGAAATTGTACATTTTTTTTTTTTTACAAATAAATATTGACTGCTCCCACAAATTAGCCAACAAAAGACCATCGCATTCTGAGATATGTAATTGTATTTATGATTTGAATAACCTATATCTTTTATGCTCTAATGGCCAAAGCTTTTGTGTTTATTTTATTTTTATTTATTTATTTATTTATTTTATTTTTTTTTGCTTAGAATTGCATCCATTTTTAGAAGATAAGGTTCGTGACAAAAGTGTACAGGTTTAAAAATATTGTTAAATTTCTTCATTTAGTAAGAAAGACTTTAATAATAAATCTTAAAGGGGGCGCAACGGTTTAGGTGTTGTCACAGCGCTGTAAGGTAAAGGTCCTGGGTTCGAATCCAGTGACCCAAAATACTTACAAATAAGCTTCTTTTTTTCTTTTTTTTTTAAATACACCAGCACCCCAAGGGTTCATATGACCTCTGCTGTTGCAAAAAAAAATTCTTAAATAGCTAAAAAGGAATTGCAGAATCCTTTATAATGAAAAGCTCAATGAAGACAAAATTCAAATCTTTGTTATGAGAACAATATTAAAAAATGACTGATTTAAAAATTTGTATAACCAAAAATTAGACTTAGAAAATTATTGCAAGAATAATATTTAAGTTCCAGTTTATGCTGCTTTTTCAATTTATTTTGTTGTTTTTAAATCGTGTCTAAGTTTAACTTTGTTTTAAATAATAATCATTCATTTTTCACATTGTACATTCAAAATGTTGCCTTAAAGTGTTGAAATATTTTTGATAAATTTTAAACAATTTGATTTTTGACTAGATTTAAATAAATCTAATAAATTATCATACTTTTAAACATTATTTTATTGATTTGAGATGATTTTTTGCATTAGTAATCTTAGTTGTTTAAATTTTTTAAATAATTTTTTTTTTTTATATTTCAGATGATGGCGAATAGTCATTTGGCAGAAAAATACCAACTAAAGTGGCACAGTCACAGTACCCACCTTCACAGTTCTGTGGCGACTTTATACCGATCCGATAATTTTACAGACGTTAACCTTGTCACGTGCGACGGTAGGTCTTTGTCAGCGCATCGTTTCGTTCTTTCAGCATGCAGCTCTTATCTCAACCGTATACTTCATGTGAGCTCTGTCGGTTCGTCGCCCAGCTCGAACTTAGTCATCGTGCTACCGCCTGAGATCTCCTATCGCACTCTGGTCCTCCTTCTGCAGTACATGTACAGCGGAGAGGCGACTGTGAGCAACGAACAGCTCAACGGTGTTCTGAGAGCCGGTGAGATCCTTAGGATCAAAGGGCTCTGCAGGCACGAAAGGAAGTTCGTCGACAACCAGGAAACCTCAAGGGCCGAATCCTCGAGCGGTGACAGATCTTCAGTGAATAATTACTATATCAATAATAGAACACCGACAAATTTTGAAAAAAATCACGAAAAAGCTGCATGCTCGAATCAATCCTATCGTTCGAAACCTTCGCCCAAATCTTCAAACAATGAAAACAAAGAAAACAACAACTCAGAAAATAATAAAAACAAACGTAGCTCTAGTGATAAAGGTATTAAAGAGAACAGAGAAATCATGGGACAAGAGCCAAATGAAATCGTTATAGAGGAAAACATGAAAATAGAACTTTTAGTTAAAGAAGAACCTATTGACTGGGATGATAATGACGAAGATGGAACCATATCACAAGACGAGGCTGAACATGACATAAAACAGGTAATGTCAAAAATTAAATTTAAAAACATCCACTATATATTTTTTATTTTTTTCCAACAGGAAAGATTAATGCGTGACGACTGCGATAATAATCTCTATGCTCCACTCACATGTGACATGTGCCAAGAAACGTTTACATCTCCAGCCCTCTGGGTGCGACATATAGAAACACATCCGGCATCAGATCTACCACATAAAAGAAGAAAAAAGACACCGGTATTTATTTATTTTTTTATATTTTTTTTTTAAGAAATTCTTTTCTTGTTTCAGTACAATAAGAAAGAAATTTAAGATGTGCACATTTATTTTTTCTTATTCTTATTTGATTCATTCCCATTATTGTGACAAAAATCTGGGATTCGTCATGAATTCGATCTCTTGACCTTCTGCAAGAATTTCATTTCTGATGATTGCTCTCGCAACTGTCTCAAATTTGCTTCCATGTGTCACTAATGGGATTGCCATCACTCTGTAACAATTTGAGTTCAGTTAATGGTGCCAGTTTTTGGAACCGTCCAATATTTGTCATTATGGCTCAGGCCACAGCTTGATGTTCAACACCCGCTCCTTTATTGCATTATCAATTACAAGATTTTTATCGAGTGGTTGAAAAGAATATTGAAAGTGCCAGGAGTGTTTAGTTTACATAGCCATCGTTAATGTAGATGGTAAAAAGAACAGGTGAAAAACAACACCCATTAACCAACACCTCAATTAATTTCTATCAGCTCAGTATTGATGATTTGGTCTTCTTGAATCTTTGTACTCTTGAACTGTTGTTTCTATAATAAGCTTATTCTTTCAAATCAGTAAAAATCAGTAAAAGCAATAGTTTTTGTAGGTTAAACTTTTATCAATTTATTATTGATGACTCTGTTTCATAATTGTTTATTTTAAATTAAAAAGTTTTCAATTTTTCAACAATTAGATTTTTTACTTTAATTTTAATAAGTACAGCCCCTGTTAGGCTTTTAATTCAGAAAAAAATCGTATATAATTTTTTGTCTGGAGATTAATTTCACCCCGGTTTGTGTTGTACTTTGCAGCATTTTATTCTTCATTTCAAATTGTCATATAAAATTTAATTTCCAGGGCGGAGAAGAACAGGACGATGACGAGGAATTCCCCATATTGAGATGCGAACTGTGCCAGGGCGTGTTCACATCGCCGGCCGAGTGGGTCAAGCACATACAGGGCGCGCACACCGAGGAACAGCTCGCTCTGAACAACAGCACGAAGCACAATCGCAAACTGCCCAAAGTGTCGTGCAACTCTTGTAACAAAACGTTCCCGAGTCTCGCTTCGATGATAATCCACAGCAGGACGCATACCGGAGAGAGGCCGTATACTTGCTACGTCTGTGCCAAAGGATTCAACGTCAAAAGCAACCTTCTACGCCACCTACGCACCCTCCATGACCACCTCATGCACCCAGGGAATGCCTCCGTTAAAGATACTTAAACTGTTTTTCTCTTTACAAACCAATAAAAAGGTTGTAAATTTAAGTTAATTTATTATTTTCATATTGTTTATATTAAAATTTAAAAAAAATGACTGAATACTTTTTTGTTTGCTTCTTGTTATTTTTTTGTTTCTTTAGTTTATTTGCTTTTAGTCACAATGTGCAATAGTATTACCTTCTTTATAATATCTTAATGCACATGTGTATCTACCGGGAGTGACCTTCGATACATCACTTTGTACCTAGATTTCACCAAAGCACTTTAAATTATTAATGAAACAGCGATAATTAGAAAATCAATAATTCATCAATCATTCTTTTAGTAAAGAATCCAATGTTAAAAATTTGCACCTGATTTTTTTTTTTTTTTTTTTTTTTTTTTTTTTTTTTTTTTTTAATAAACACAAAGAAAAGGACACCCAGTTTAACTGAGAATTTTCAATTTAAAACAAGTAATTCGCATGATGTGTTATGAATATTGATTGTTTAGATCGAATATTATTGAATAGGAGGGCACATTGTCTTCTTGTGCCGCCTCTCATGGTAACTTCAACTTTTTTACCTCGATTATTTTCTCCTAGTAATAATCTAGTTGTAGAGATTTTCTTTTAAATTCTCTCAACATTAAAAGTAGATGTCTTTTGAATTTATGAAAATCTACAAAAAAAAAAAAAAAAAAATCCCTTCAAACTTAAATTGGTATTGTATAAAGTTTAAAGAGATAAACTGTGTATATAGGATTTCGACTTTTTAAAAGGAACAAAACTGAAAAAAAAATTCTTTCGTCATTTTTCCATGGATATTTTTCAACTTTAGCAATATGTGTCAGCCCATTAAAAAAAAAAAAAAAAAAAATTAAACAAACTGACACGAGTTCTTAAAATAAATGTAAAAATAAAAATATCCTCTTAGAACCCCAAACTATAAATGTTACCAAAGTTGTTAAATTGCTCAGATGTGTGATTTTTTTCCTTAGTATATAAATAATTATTAGTGAAAGTTTTTGAATGTAAACAAATTTTTTTTTGTTTTAAATTGGTGTTTAAAGATAAATCAAAAGTCGTGTATTACACTATAAAATCATGACTTTTCCCTTTGTAATATTAATTATTATTTTTCTATTAATATTTGTTTAACTTAAGTATTATTTGTTTTTTGTTTTTTTAAATGAAATTGTGATTTGTGTATGTTATTGTTCTTGCTCTATTATATTATATGTTTTGATGTGTTGGTTATAATCGCTTTACTTATTATTACTTAATATTTTCCACTGTACGATTCATTTTTTTTTTTTTTTTTTTACTAATATTTTGCCAAAATATCCAGTCTTCTTGAAATGTATATATTTTCGATTTTTAAAATAAAACTAAAATAAATAATACATCTTCCACTGAACTTTCAAAAAAAAAACTATTCAAATAGTTTGTTAATGTATTAAGTGTAAGTAATGCTTCTATCAATATGATTTTCTCATAATTTGTCATTATGAGATTATACATAGTTTGATTGTAATATAAACACTGTTTTATAACTTCAAAAAATATAAGTGTGTAAAAAAAAATTTTTTTATTAGTCATCACAACTGTGAACGGATTCGACGTATTTTATCTTTTAGTTGAATATTTATATTTATAATAGAATATCTTTTATATTCCAGATTGAATATCTGGGGATTGCTGTAGCAATGAGAATGACCCCCCCCCCAGGAAAAATGCCAGAGAGATCAAGAGTCTAGCATTAAAAACAAAAGAATAGCCATGTACTCGGAGAGCCGGATAAAGGCGACTACTTCATTGATAATTAAAGTCCGTTTGGGATTGCATCGAGACCCTGTCGGTCAGAAGGAAGAACAACAAAATTACTCTTTTTTCTGTACCAGTGTATACAGGGCAGAAGAGTAGATGGCTTGCCCAAGTCATGCTATTGACCCTGAAACTTTTTATGGTATGACAAATTGCCAATGAAAATCCATCAGATAACGGGTTATAAATAAGTCAGTTCAGTGGGAATATATCTCCTGATTCAAGTGCCATTGCAGCAACTAACAGGGAAGCCAAGACAAGAATGACCAGACTCTGGAAGCATATGCATAGGTGCAGCAGAAACAACTTGTGTGGATTTGCTAGGAAGAAGAAGAAGCAAAGTAGAATAAAGCTTCCTCCATGTCCACCATAAATTATTTAACCTTAGCGTTAACCTTAACAGCAGGGTTTAACCTCATCCACCATCGACTCAAAGTTGGTCTGGAAATGCCTAACCACATCGCTCAGTAGAACCAAACACCAGGACTTAACTTGCAGAAACATTAGCATACTAAAAACAGAACCAAATAAGCAATGGAGGAAGACAAAAACAGAATGAATTCACCCGGTGCAAAATAAAGTTCATCAGCATCTCAACGAGAAATTAAAAAAAATTATCTCACTCAACAGACAAAAATTAAGATAACAGGCCTTTGCCAATTTAATTCCAGGATCAAACTAACTGGAAATGATCCAGCCAAGCGCTAATACCTGGATAAATTAGCGGATAGAAATCTTGGGTCACAGTGGAAAAGTTTATTAAAATCATCAGTGGCCCCAGGGAAAAAATTTTATACGGTAAGATTTAAAATTATCTAAACAAAAGCCAGAGTGAAATTACTTAATTATAATTTTAAATCTATCATAATTTATCAATAAAATTGTTTTTTTAAAAAAAAGTCAATTGTAAATAGGGACGAAATTGGATGACATGTGACTTTTCAAAGATAGAAATCTTGATGAATGCGTATAATATTTATATTGGAGTAAAATCAATCTTCAAACCACTTAAAGAAAAATCTATGTTCGCAATTTAACATGTCGCAACAAAGATTCGGTGACTTACATTTGCTTTATGATATTGGGTATGCGGAGGGGTCGTATTTCGTCCAGCAGTACGGCATCGTTCTTGTAATCGAGACCACTGGACATGGCTATCCTTTCGCACTCCGTCTTCAAGAATAAGTGACAAAATTGTCACTTCCTTCTTCCTTTTGTATCTCGTTTGCTTGTCAATTTATAAATAAAAGTGATTCAATTACTAAGGATTCATTTTTGTTTTTGTTTTTTAAACGTACAATCTGTTCTAAATGCTAAGGATTAAGAGGAGAGAATTGATTAATTTCTCTAACGTGATAAATGAATCGTCATGACAATAATTTTATCTGTCACCGTATTAATGATTTAACCTTGTATCACCTTACTAATTTGTCAATGATAATAATACAATGCAATAAATAATTTAAATTCATTCGTGTACAAATAAAAGTTTGAAATAGTTACATGTTTGATGCTACTTTTTATTATTATTATTATTATTCGAAGATATTTTCTCTTGTAAATTTATCTATTTAATTGGCAAATAGAGCGCATTTGGCAAAATTGACCAACCCTATTCAAAAGATTGCTTCATGATAAATCTGTTACTGAAATAATATTTAAATAAATTTACATGCATTTTACTTTAAATAAAACACCAAACCAATCCTATTAAGAAAAGTAATAATTTCCACAAGGTGTATCCTGTATAATTATTTTATGTTTCCAGTTTACCATAAAAATTATCTTGACCCGATATTCATTTTTTTAGATTTCATATTAACATTCGTTTTTCAGTTTGTCATAAAAATTTGGTATCGTCAGACCAGACACCCGTTTTTCCAGTTTGTCATAAAAAATTTACTTTGTCAGATCTGACATTAGTTTTTCCTGGTTGTCATAAAAAATTTATCTTGGCAGACCTGACATTCATTTTTTTAGATTTCATATTAACATTGTCAAACCTGACATTAGTTTTTCTGTTTGTCATAAAAATTTGATATTGTCAGACCTGACTTTCTTTTTCCTGTTGGTCAAAGAAATTTTACTTTGTCAGACTGAACATTGTCATACCTGACATTTGTTTTACCTGTTTGTCATAAAAATTTTACCTTCTCGGACCTGACATGCATTTTTTTAGATTTCATATTAACACTGTCAAAACTGACATTCATTTTTCAGTTTGCCATAAAATTTTTATCTTGTCAGAACTGACATTCGTTTTTCCAGGTTCCCTAACCTTTTCTAGACATTCTCACTTTCTTTTTTCCAGGTTATCATAAATCTTTATGTTTCTCTAATTCACATTAGATTAATCTAAATGTGTTGGTTAAAATGAGTCGTCCACTTTACAACTTTGTGCACCATGGCCAATATTGGTATGTTGCGTAATGTCCATTGTTTAGGGCTTTTCGTTAAGCTTACAGCTTCTAATCGTACCTTTTATGTGTATCCTTCA
Organism: Cimex hemipterus; assembly: GCA_039619505.1. Classification (NCBI taxonomy): domain Eukaryota; kingdom Metazoa; phylum Arthropoda; class Insecta; order Hemiptera; family Cimicidae; genus Cimex; species Cimex hemipterus. The sequence goes on along the minus strand of CM077109.1, from coordinate 15,612,111 downwards.
CACCTAGGTATTTCTATTTCCAGGAATGTCACCCCACATAGTTGTTTTTGTGTCAGTTGTGTCTTATTCTTCCTGGCAATATCCAGGTTTTTTCTGGTGTTCTGAGACTAAGAAGTCTTCAGTGTCCAGTCAGGAGTCCCATTATCATTGTAGTCCTAAGACATCTTAGATTCTTGTTTAACTGAGGAATTACCCTTAACCTATTGTCTATGTGCAATTCGGGGTGTTGTTAAGAGCAATGTACTAACCAAATTTGTCTTGGCCATTCTATCAGCTTTAAAAAAAAAACAGACCGGAATTTAGGGATCATGACATTTACAAGCCAACATTAGCCTGCAAATTGTCCATCTAGGCTCTCTCTGGATGAAGCAGTGGTGGTAGATTTCTTGGGCACCGTGGAGGTCTAGGCATGCTATCAGCAATGAGGTCTTTGTAATACAAAATAAGAACAAAAAACACATATAATCGCTTTTTTTTAGAAATTGTCAGATATATTTCCAACGTTTTGATTTTTAAAAAAAGTTTGCTGTTCTTCTTATTTGTATTGTATATTAATCTTTATTTTTGTTGATCATCTGTTTTTTTATTGATTTAGTTTAGTTCAAATATATTTTTATTGACTCATGTCAGAAAATGTAGGCCAAACAGGCTACCTGCCATTGACTGTCCAGGGTTTTATTTTAAACGAGTCTTTTTTTTTTCTGGAGAAATAGTGGAAGTGTAATAGTTTTCAATATTATCAACGCATGTCAGCGTTGCCTACAGGCGATAAATATAATCTTCTAATTTTAAAATACAAATTTACATATAGTGCCCGCTTTACTATTTGTTTTTTGTTAGTCAAACTTGGGATTTTAAGTTGGAAACAAGTTCAGATTTGATTCGTATATTTAACTATTGGAATTTCAATTAGAACTAATAACTAATTTGTTATTTAATAGGTGTTCCTGTTTAACTATTGGACAAAATGTGTTAATGGATTTTCCTGATGTTACTAATCAAGGCAGAGGTTGGCGGTAGTTAATTATAATATTAGCATAATTACATTTTAAAAATCCCACTAACACATTAACCGGTAAATAGTTTCAATTTGGCTCAAATTCCTGGGAACGTGTCAAATAATTTGGTTCACACCAAGAAGGAAAAAATTAAATTGTTGAAATAGTTAAATTCACTGGTTTTCGTGGTCCGCTTGCCCAATCTTTCAATTAATTAAGTTTTTAGTTGAGTTAAGAAAATCAGTGTCACGAGCAAGATTCGAACCCGCGATCTTCGGGCAGATACGCCGCTGATATCGTGACCTTGTGGCGTATCGAGCGGAAGGTCGTGGGTTCGAATCCCGCTCGTGACACTGACTTCTTATCTCAAGTAAAAACCTTAATTAATTGTTTAAATTGTGTTTCAAAGTATTTTTATTTTAGTTTAATTACAATTAATTAAAATCAATAAAGAACCAAAATTTATATGATAAATTAAGTAAAATATTTACATTCTGGAGAGTTTGCAATTAACTCAAAATTTTTCACTTTGAGAATGTGTTTTATATGTTTTTTGGTCTGTTTGAAATTGCATGTGATTTTTTAGAAGATGTGAGAGCCTTTTTTTTTTTCATGCATTTATTAGCGTGACTGTGACAGGGTCGATTGCGGAATATTAAAGGGCTAAATCGACCCACACTTTGTGTAAACTGCATAAATAATAATAATGGTACGTTTTTAAGAATGAATGATGTTTCTCTTACAATTTGCATTCGAGGGTTGGAACGACCTAGTTGTCGATACCGGCTAAAATTGCATGTTCTCAAGTCTCGCATTTACTATTTTGTGTATTGTCTGTTATTCGGATCGGAACTGAATTTAAGTTTCCCCGGTTGATTTTGAATATGTCAAGGCCTTTTTCTCTCAACTTGAACCTCCGAAAATCAGTACAAACAGGAAGAGCGTCAGTATGCTAAATTTTTCCCTTTTAGTTCAAAACCGCCCCTAATTGGGGTAATAAAAAGACAAACAAAAACTGACACTTTTATCAGACGTTATCGACCGCACTTCTGAAATCCAATCAAAGCGTTTTACCCCGAGGTAAACACGTTAAGTACTCAGAGTAAAAAAGCGTGTCGCTCCTCCTGAATACGCCGTGTTTGGACAAACCGAGACAATGATAGTTGTAAAGTGATTTTTTCTGTTTTGGTAAATTTCCTAGGACGTCGAAACCGGAAATGATTGCAACGTTTGCCGAAACTAGAACATTTTCAGGCCAAAAATCTAACTAATAAGGGAATTGATTGCTTTAAAGCTTAAGGAGTTTCGAAAAAATTGAGAATTTGTTTAAAAAAAGTCATAATCAGATCTGATACTTGAAATCAAACGAAGGTACAGTTAGGCAAAACTAAAAAATATATTTTAATTCTGAATAAGATGGAATTGTGAATGAATCTTAACAAAACGAATCGAGGAAACGATCAGATGAACAAACTAATAAACATGGAAAACGTATGTCAGGTCTTACAAAGAACAATTAGCTTCGTGCATTGAAGA
>CM077109.1:15542544-15581323 GCA_039619505.1 Cimex hemipterus | reverse complement strand
ATATAATCACAAGCACTAAGCCCAGACTTAGTTAAACTTGAACTTCCTAATGGCATCATCAGCTGATCAACCGATTTTAGTGCGACATGGTACAAATATAATCACAAGCGCTAAGCCCAGACTTAGTTAAAGTTGAGCTTCCTAATCTTCACCAATAATAACCAATCTGGTAGAGTAATGCCACTGAACAAAACTGGCAGAGTTTCGTCAGCTTCTGTCGCTCAGGTGTCCCGCAAGTTTGTACACTATATCCAGACTTTTTAGACGTACACTTTCTAATTTTATGAGCGACCACCGGGTTTACTTAAGACTATCTTCCATGTAATGACTGCCTCATAAACTGATCAACTCACGTTGTTAAAAAAACTGGTAAAAATCTTATCACACTGGTTCTTGAAAGTTATGCGCTAATTACATATATAAACTGCTAAATCGTCATCAATAATAAGTAAAAATGATATATTTCGAAATTTACTTGGATAATGAATTGCATTAGGAAGAGGCTGTCACACCGTCGACCAACATCGACAAAATCTCCTGGGCTATTCTTTGCGCTAAGGTGTTCTTCAAGGTTTTATACCAAGCCCAGCTTTATTTAAACTTAAACTTCTTAATTTTCGATTTATTCAGAACATTCTTCGCGTAATGAATGCATCACACAATGATGGCTCAACCACTGGTTAATTCCTCACACCTTTATTTTAGAACGTTATTAACAAAACACAACAATGAACCATGTGTGGTGTTGTCACCGTTAGCCAATGATTATTTGGTGATCGTGAGGTGCGGTCTGGCGTGACGTAGGTTTTAGGAAAACTGTCTCTATCATGCCACGTTTCGAACTTTATTGAGATCATCTTCAGGGCCTGGGATTTATAAACATTGTTTAAATTTTATAAATATATGTACGATGTGAAAATAATAAATTTATACCATGATAGAAAATTTCATATTTAAAAAAGAATGAATTTATACATTGCTAGAAAAAAAATGAATTTATACAATGATAGAAAATTTTATACGGTAGAAAATTTCAAAATCAACCAAACTACTCACTCAACGTGTTTGTTTTCCGGGTAGAAGTGTCATTCTTGTGTTTCGTGTTGAGTGCCAGTGAAGTATTGCTGTTTTATGTATATACGTATACACGTTGGATTTTGAGGGGGTGGGGAATGCAGTCGGGATAGAAATTTTTTTTATACAAGGAGACGGCTTCTTTGATGTGAAAGGACACTGGATTCCGCAGGACCTTCACAATCTTCAAATAATAGGTACAATAAACAATATGTACTCATAATTTCCATCTACTCTACGCCAAGGTGTTACTCAAGGTTGACCATTAAGCCCTGTCTTATTTAAGAGCAAATGGAAAATTTTTGTACGGCTTTAACTTGTTAAAAGACACATCTTCCGGCAGGTACAACTGCAACCGGCCAGTTTGCCTCATACCATCGACCAGCATGATACATTTCGTAAACTATTACTTAAATAGGTGTTCCTCAAAGGTTGTATGCTAAGCACAGCGTTATTTAAGCATAAACTTTTGAATATGATTCAACAATAAGGAAGAGTGTTTTATGTATAAAGCTTTCTGGATAATTGTATTGTTAATGAATTATCTTAGGCCAACTGATGACTGTCCTCAAGGTCCTTTATTAAGCTTAATCTTGTTTAGACCTTTTTTATTTATTTATTTTTTTTTTTTTTGTCTAACTAGTGTACTAACATCTTCAGCAGTACAACTGAATCGCGACCAGTTTGACTCTAACGACGAGCACTTTCAAAGTTTCATCAGCCATCGTTCACTTAGGTGTTCCTCAAGGTTAAACACTAAGCCCAGTATTATTTAAGCATAAATTCAATATTTTTCATATGAACACGACATGTCGATGGGCGTCGGTGGACGCAACGGTTTAGGCGTTGGCATGTTTCTCATCACTGTAAGGTAAAGGCCCTGGGTTCGAATCCAGCGGCCCTGCATTCGAACCCGACATACAACTGCTTTGTCACTAGTTCGTCTCATACTATCGATCAGCACTGACAAAGCACCATCAACAAATGATAATACCAGATAGAACTGCATTGCAACCAGTTCGACCCTTACCAACGACGAGCACTGTTTCATCAGCCAACATTCGCGTACTGTACCTCAAGGTTATACAATAAGTCCAGCATTATTCTTCAAGCCATAAACTCTTTAATATTATCCTCGATAATTTGAAGGTTTGAAGAAAAGAAAAAAAAACTATGAACAATAACAAAAAAGATAAACTACAAATTCGAATATTTTATTAGTCAACTATCAAACAGCAACAGTATAACATTTTTCATTGCTTAATTTTATTACTAATTTATTTCGTAAGGGGTTTTCTTGTAAATCTAAATGATACAAAGTATACAAAAACAGGATATTCGTGAAAAATAAAACAAAAATTATCATAATTATCAAATCACAATAACATTTTGATACAATGGCTGGAATGGGATTTTTATTGTGGCTACATTTTCTTTTTTTAAGATGCTACATTATGATCATCATGATAACATTTTCATTATAAGGCCGTTTATAATCAATTTATTTGTTTAACAATTCGCATTTCAAAAACTATTTCCCCCGTTTTTTTTAATAATTATTGTTAAAAATATAAAAATGTAATTTAAACGAAGGATTTTTTAAAACAATTAATGCCCACTTTTTTTTTTTAGCTTTGATCTAAGTTCTTCGAAAGTTTTACATGACTGATTTATCTTTAATAACTTACGAAGGAGTCAAGTATGATAAGCCACTTGTTTTAAATGAAGATCTTTTTGATAAATATTTGTTTGTTTGTATGGGGGCGTTGTGCTTTGTGCTTCAATTTACCTGGACTTAATCGTTGATTCGGGGCCAGTTTTCAAAAGAAGATTTAAATATCGAAAAAAGAAAAAAAAAGTTTATTTTTTCCTTTTTTTCTTTGTTATTTTAAGCCGAAAGGAAGTAAAAGAGGTAAACTTATAAATACAAAGGACTAGTATTTGAAACAAAACAAACTAAAAAGAACAATAAATAAAAATAGTAAGATAAAATTCTACTTTTTACATTTTTTTTTTTTTTGAGAATTTCTTTTCTTTTTCCTTCTACCGTATATTATTTACATACACTTTGTCATGTAAAACTTTAGAATGTCGGACACCGCCCGGATGTTAAGTTCCAATATACAAAACGATCGACTATACAACACCAAAAGCTATATTGCACTTCTTATTATAAAATATAAGAGGAATTTTCACTTTTGATAATAAAATGCTTAAAAAACATAAAACTTATGGAATGTAGTTTTGGTTTTTTTTAAAATGCAGAAGAAATGCCAAGTTTTTTTAAATGTATTTTTTCTTTCTTTAACTAATAAAACTCCCCTTTCTAGGGCTAAATCAGTACGACAAAGATCCACATTTACTAAATTCGACGATGCTATTATATATTTGTTTGTTATAAACAACACATGTTGTTCGTTTAACAATTCCTTACGTAAGAATAAAATGTAATAAGCTGAGTTTATACCAAATGTTTTTATCGCATCATTCTAAATTTAAGTTTAATAATTTAAGACTTATCAATTTCAAATATTCTCACTGAGGTCAAAACGAATCTTTATTCATTGAAGCGGATGAATTTCTTTCACGTAATTTTCCATTTATTTCATTTTATTGGCACTTGATTTTATCAGCTGTGTTGCTAGAGAAACCACCGGTCATGCTGACAGCCCCTTTCTTGTGGCTCCTCGGGCTCATGTAGGCCTTGTAGAAGAACCTCGCGAAGAGCACGAAGTAGCTCAGATACATGGTGATCGACATCCTGAGGTTCGTAGACGTCACGTTACAAGGCTGGCGCTGCTGGATGTACTGGGCCGCCCACACATTGACGGTCGTCGCGATGACCATCTGCGCCAGCTGGCACCCGGTGATGACCATGGCGAACCGTTTGGGAGGACTGTAGCCCATCGAACGCAGCGCGTAGTACGTATACATTATGGAGTGCACGCAGTAGTTCATGACGATGAACCATCTGGCGGAGGCCGTGTACTCCGTGTAGGAAAACCAGGCGTATATGAGGACGGTTATGTGGTGGTACCAGTGGAGGAATATCAGCGGCTTTTTCCGCAGAACGATGAATATAGTGTCCCCGAGCTCTGGAAGCTTCGAAAGGACAAACAGCCAAGTCCACACCCCGGCCACTTGGTCCTGCTCGATGAAACTGTAACAAATAACAACCTTTAGACCACACAAAACATTGTAAAAAACAATTACGAACTTCACATAAAACAAAGCAGATCCGGACAGAAGCGCAGAACCAGTAGAAGCAACAAGTGCAGAAGATTCGGAACGATCAAACAGCTCCAAGATGTCAAGATTTTATAAGCTCAACAAGAGTTAAAGAGAAGAAACGGCCCAGGTTGAATAACCAATCATCGGGAGAGAGAAAAAATCACTTTCCAAATAATAAAACCCACTTTAGAAAGGGCACCGCAAGTTGTATAAAACTTCATTCAATCCATGCAATATAGAAAATACAATAAAAAAAACATAAATTTTTAAATTAATTTCATTTACATTTTGTAGATTGTTATCGAGAAGAGAACGTTCGAGACAGTCTTTAGCATGTTCTACCATGTGGAAATTCAATGAAACCCTTTTTTCAATAGGTCAATAATTATCGAACGATTCCGTAATTAACTATAACCAATTCCAGCCTTATTAAACAAATTAGCTAACAAATTTTACAATAAAAAATTAACGTCCTTATCCCGAATCAACGATGCAATCGTGAAAAATGTATGACAAGGATACAAAGGAAAAAAATGTTACAAGTTCAGGTTTTTACACCGTGGGCCATAGGAATTTTGAACAAAAAAAGAAGGCAAAAATGGATTTGAGGTCAGTCAAATACGCTAAAAAATGGATTTAAGGTCAACCGGAGCAAATAAAAAATAACTCAGTCCGCAGTTTCTCGTTCCAGAATTTACAGGGTTTTTTTAATATTTTCCTAAGCTTCAATATTTCATCCATTGGTGTTTTATGATCCGGGCATTGAAATCGCTCCACCTCCACCCACCCCCAGGTATTTCTCTTCTAGATTTTACAGCATGAAGAGCTCTGTGACTAATCCTTTCGTGAATATTAAAATTCGTTTTGTCGTGTCACTTTCACTCGTGACCGTTTGTCAACACTTTAAACCTGGGGTTTATTGTTTATTTCCCCGGCCAAGGTTGTACGTTCTGGAATTTTAACATCTCGGAAACACATTGAAAAACCAATTTTCCTCACGAATCCGACACAAACCGTCCATAAGAAATAATTTATGAAATCTACTAATTTTTTTAAAAGTACCCATGTAAAACTAAAGGACCGTTAGTCGATAATTATTCAGAAATCCCCAGACCGCATCTCGCTATTTCTGAATAATTAAATGACTTAAGTTCGTTCTGGTTCAGCTCGCGTTTCGTGTAAATGATCCCTAAGAAATAGATGTTTTGTTTGTAATGTCTTTGTCTACGGAAATTTCATCAAGTGTCCAGGACAATTCTGGTACGTTTAAGACTGTCAGATTGGGGCTTGCCAATTTGGAGGTGCATGCCTATGAGGCGACCAAAAGAAATATTTTTTCCTTCGACTATTTTAAGTACCTGCTGGGAATTTGAGTTCGTGCAAATTAGCATGGTTTGAGACTCACACCTATTGTGAAAAAATATTTTATACATAAGTACATTAAGCACCGAAGCAAGTACTACATTCTCATTGTTCATAAACTTCTCGTTTCCTTACAAACGGTTCACAATATTTAAAAACAATGCCATTGCTTTTTTTAAGTAAAACACACACCGAAGTCGAGTTCTTTTGCCTTTTTTTTTTAATTTGCCCACGTAAAAACAAACAAACCGATTTTTTTTAAATTTACTGACTTTAAGCATAAATACCAAGTAGGAACTCTAATTCTTTAAAATCAATTCAGGTTTTTAATCGGCGTCGTGTGCCTAGTAAATCGATCGGGGTTTTAAGTACCAATGTGGGAACTCGAGTTCCTTCAACATGTTTCGTGTTAAGGGTTAGAATTTCCTCGTGTCTCCTAGCAAACGATCTATGAAGGTTTTTCTTCTTTTTTTTTAATATATCTTGCATGTCATTTAATTTTTTTAAGTACCCCGGCGGGAACTCGAGTTCTTTCAGGTTTATCTTGTCTGAACGGATTCGAAAACGTCAAGTCTATTGAACTTATTTTTGGCAATTTTTTATGCGTTAAGAGTCAAGTTTATAGTTTAAGTACCAACGTCAGGTACTCGAGTTCTTGCAGGTTATTGTTTGAGGCGGACTCGACGAAATAATAATGAGTACGTCCCGAGTTCTTTGCGTTTCCTGACAGACAATCCATTTCATTTCTTTTTTATATCAACTCTATTGAACTTATTTTTATCATGTTTTTATGTGTTGAAATTTCCAGTGAGTTTTGGCTGAAGTACCAACGAAGTTCGTTACAATTTTTTCGCATTTCCTGACAAACGACCATTTCTTTTTTTACATGCCAAGTCTTACTTGGAAGAAAGAACTTATTTTTCTCAAGTTATTATGTGTTAAAGGTTCGCTAAGATTTAAAAAAAGTACCAACGTAGATATTCGAGTTCATTCATATTTGTCTTGTCTCAGATACCAAGATTTGACATAAAAACAAAACAAAACCCTCGAATTTTTATGTGTAAAAAGTGCATCAAGCTTTTTTAAGTTCCAGGTAAGGAACTCAAGTTCTTTTGAGCCGGTTAATGTTCAGATAGATTGCTTGTTTCTTAACAGATCTCTTTGTTTAGTGTACTTTGTAAATTGATCTAACTTTAAGTTCCAAGTTAAGAACTAAAGTTCTTTTGGGCCGGTTAAGGTTCAGAGAGAGTGCTTATCTCTTAACAAACCCTTTTTTAGTGTACCTTGTAAGTTGATCTAGTTCCAGGTTAGGAACTCAAGTTCTTTTGAGCCGTTTAAGGCTCAGTAGATTGCTTGTCCGTCTAACTAAAAAAGGGTCCGTTTTTAGTGTCCCTTGTAAGTTGATCTAACTTTAAGTCCAACGTAGGAACTAGAGTTCTTTGAAGTCGGTTCAGGGTCAGCTTTTCCTTTCTCCTATCAAACGATTCATAAAAAGTATTGGTTCATTGCTTTTTTTGGTGTGTCTAGTAAGAGAATCTAGTCTTTTTAAGTACCAATGTAAGAACCAACTTCGAGTCTGTTCAGGTTCATGGTCAGCTATTCCTAGCAAACAGCCCTATTTTTTAGTGCTTTGTAAGTCGACCTTGTGTTTTTTTAGATCCCAACAATGTAGGAATTCGTTGAGGTCGATTAAGTTCAGCTTTTCCCCGCATTGCCTTATATACAATCCATAAAAAATAATTATTTTAATACAAAACTGTGTATACCAGGAACAGCGAGCTTTTTTTTCAGTACCCCCATAGGAACTCGAGTTCGCTCAGGCCCCCCGGGCTAATTCGGATGGAAGCTATTTTAATAAATGATACAGCCCAGTTCCACTGGAAATCCCACTCAGCCTGTTTATAACCGACGTGAAATTACAGGCGAAGGACAACACGGTTTCACTTATTCAAAAGCCAGAGGTAGTTTTTACACCATTGATCATGAGGATGGATAGACGAAAATCCCTGGGCCGTTATAATCAAATACGAAATTCCACCCCTTGAGCGGTCAGAGCATTTTCCCACGTAAATCTAATAGATTTTTCACTTTCACCTATTCAATTGCGCAAAGAGAAGACAAATAATAATGTTTTTGAGGTATTTCAAGTAAATCGAACATTCTGAGAATAAATTGTGAAAAAAACTGTTACACCTTATGATTTGTCTATTAAAAGTTCAAAACTTTTCGAAATGGCGTTGATTTTTTTTTTTTTAAACTTGTTTAAAAGGCCGGACAAATATTTTGCCTGAAATAAGTCATAAATTGTAACTTGTGCAAGACCAGCAAGTCAAACCTTTCAAAATCGCTGTTACTTTAAATACTTGAAATAAACTGGATCGGCCAAGTTAGCAAGCGACTTTTGAAATACTCCGCGGGTATTTCAAACTCGAAATTTCGAAAATGTAAAAATTAAGTAGTGCAGTTAAGTCGTTACAGATCCGATGACTGATGGTCTGGTTGATTTTTAATCCTTACATACTTTCTCATTTGTCAAATTTGATCAGGCTGTCGGTGATGGACAGCTAACGACAAAAGTTTTAATCAGATACAGAAATGAAATATTGATTTCGTATAGTACACATTGCTCGGATATTAGATTGTACAAATGTAGGTCTTAGTCAATATTTGACTCACGAGGCATCCAGATCATTGGAGAGCCTTGGATTTTAAAAACCACTTTTGATGCTGGATCAATATTGACCGAATTGCCTCATTTTTTCTTCTAAATACCTGGTAAACCATGCACAGACAGCTAAACGTTTTTTTTTTGTTTTTTTTTCAAGAAAAAATCAGCATATTTTGATCATTCGACACGTTGACCTTGGACAATGTTTTCGCCTTTTAACCCATGTTGGTTAAGACCGGTTGGTTGTTGACCCGACTCGTTCCGTTAGAAATTTACCTTGTAAATTGTACCTGAGGATTTTTTTTTTTTTTCAACGATTAAACTGGGTTGATTTTTAAAAGGGTTCAAGGGATTGATCACAAAAATGGTCGAGTTTGTAAAAGATTCGGCATGAGGATACAGCATCTTGTCATTATTTAAAAATAATAATAATAATAATGAGATTACGTCTTTCAAGAAGGGATTTTTTTTTTTTTTAATGAGAAAAGTTCTATCTTTGCTTTCCCATGCGTGAAATTGCAATATAGATAAGTAGAAATGCCCGCTCTGACGATGTCTCTTTACCCTTATCCGCCGGCTTGTTGAGAGAAATTTTTATATTGATGTATTTCTAAGGTAAAGAAGTGCATTTTCGTCAAGTAAAATGTCTTAAAAGTTCAACCAAGGCCCTGATAATTATGATTTATGGTTTTTTTGTTTAAATAAATGGAGGATGAAATAAGGAGCGAGTGCGGTGGTTGTCGAGGGGCGGACCGGTGATGCCGAACACGCTCGAAGCGCCGGGTTGCATATAAGTTTTGCAATATTCCGGCTCGAGCCTCCGACCTCAGGATTGGCAAACGGGACCGATTATGTCACCGGTTCGTCCTCGTTAAACCTAAAACGATAAATAAAATTTCATTTGGATATTTACCTCGGGACGCAGATGGACTGGTATAAGCCGTAGTTTTTGAGTACGTAGAGGAGTTCCGGTGCGGTCCTGTAAGCGCCCATGATGCTGAAAGCGGCGAGCAACGAGTTCCAGAGGCAGAGGAGCCCTTCGAGCTTGAAAGGCCGCCTGCTCTGCATGAAGTACTGTATGCCGAAGATGAGTATCATGTAGAGGCCGGAGATGTAGAAACTGATGGTCCAGTTTTTGGTCATCCACGCCCGGGTCTCCTGGTTGCTGAACTCCTCCTCGAAGTGAAAAATGTAGGAGTAGTTCCTGTTTGTGACCATGTCGCTGAATCCTGCCCTCATTCTGAACCGGGCTCGTCTAGAGCATAAAAAGGAGTTGGCTTTTTTTTAATCGACAGGAGGTCCGAATGCCCGGTGATTCTGCTCTCTCTTTTGTACCGCGCCGGCTAAGCGTGAAACATTGGGTGTCGGCACGGCGGTCGAGATCCACAGACTGGCTCGGGAGTCGGGAGTCGGGATGGGTCTTTCTTCTGAAAATATCCCCGGACGGCGACGAATCGATGGGGTGGGGCGACTATCGAGACGCGACTATCGTCCTCCCATTCGTTCAGCCGGCTATCGATGCCCCGCACTTTTCAGTCTCGGGCTCCCTCAAGTTCTTCAAAAAATTCCGACGATTTTATCGATAGTCACTGTCCCCGAGGCTCGTCCCTGTAAGCGCCGAACGATATACAACTAGCTTCCGGACAAAAATGAAAACAAAAAAAAACTGAATCATATGCTCGGCAACATGCACTCGGATCGGCTTGCGAAAAGTTTCAAGAAGCTCATCGCCGACCTGAGAGGGATCGAGGCTGGCCGGGAAGACATAGAAGCGGTCAAGGAGGAGTTGGAAGATGTCATCGGTTCCAGGAGGGATTACGAATCCGCGACCACCGTCTCCGCGTTGATATCACTCTTGGACAAAAGAGACGAGCTCGGACCGCTCAACGTCCACCATCTCTACGGGATTCTGGAAAGAGAGAGCTTTTCCGGGTTGAGGGCCGCCCTCAACGAACACGGGCGAGAGATGAGGCGGTCCCTCTCGGAAGAGTTCGTCAGAGAGCCGTGCGCCGATCTCCGACTCCGGGTGTCCACGGAGCACGTATTCCCTGAAAAAGGTACGGAAAACAATCCGACTTTTCAACGGGTTGTCAAGACCCTTAAGGGACACAATAAGCCCTACCTCTTAAAAGCCAACTTTAAAAAAATGTATATATTTATAAAAGATTTTTCGACTTTCATTATCCACGTTTAAATCCTCTAAACTTCAAATTCGTTTCAATGTTTGCCTTGGATCCCCCACCGAGTTTCTTTTTTTTTTTAATAGTTTTATTTCTTTTTAAATTGAAATTATGCGAACGTTCCCTAAATACAGCATAATTTTTGAAAGATGATGCAGATCCACGGTACAGATGATGATGATGATGAACCTTATCGCATCCTCTTCCTCATCATTTACGGTTTGTTGTGTTCCTCCATCATGTTTAAAACCCACAAAATATAATTGAGTGTAAATATCAATTCGTGGAAATCGTGATGAGCTGTCAAGAATGAGATCCCTAACCATCTTCAGAGCATAAAGTTTGGTACTATTTTTTGTGGTGTCGTATTGGTTTTGTCTTGTTTTTCTAAACTTCCTCATTCTTGACCTCGCCTAATGATTTTAACAAATCACAGGTCACTAAGAAACAATCAATTAAATTAAAAAGAAAAATAGACGATTTTGCAATAAACTTGACTTGTTTAGTGGTCTAATTGACCATATTAATTAATTAATTAAATTAATTTTTTTTAATGTAAGGTCTTGGTCGAGATGAAAACTTGAAAAATGACCAAAAGAGGTAAAAAGGGAAAAGTTGAAAGTTGAGATGGTTGGGGGGAGTTAGTATCCAAGTGGATCTAAGTCACAACAGTTTTTTTAGTTGAAGGTCTTGACACTTTTTCATCTCAATCGAAACCTTACATAAAAAGAATAATAAATAACAAAAAAAAAAAAAAAAAAAAAAGCGAAAAGTATCATATGCGTTGATTTCTGACTGGTCAAGCAGAATGGAACTCCTCTTGGGATTCTTTTCCTTTTAAACTTGCCCACGATGGCCAAAAGTTCATAGAATTGTTAGAGAGAATGCCTCAATCGGTACTCCTCGGGAGTGACCTCATCACATTAGGTTGCTCTTCTGGGTGGCCTGGAGGCATGCTGCACAAGAAACAAGCTTTTTACAATTTAAAACGAAAAAAAAAAATCCTTAAGTCCTTCCTTCGAAGGAACCCTTGATCTTCACTCCATTATTAACAGACATCCGACTAATAATTAAAATGTAATTTCATATTCTTGCAATTCTTGTTTTCTCTGGTGTCCATTATTCTGTAATAATAATTTATAGTAAATATAAATTTTGGTTGTCGGAGGTTGATAAAGGGCACTGTGTCTCTACGGCCTTGGGTTGGATTGTATTGGTGCATCCCCCGAACTCCATGATCAAAGTATGGTGAGCTTTGAGGGTTTTTACGAGGAATATGGATTTGTAAAATTTTGATTTTAAAAGTAAAAACGCCAATTCTAAAAAAAAAAATTCTTAATGATAAGGCAAGATAAAATTGACATTTATAAAATAAATATAACTTGAATACATTATAAAGATTAGAAAAGAGGTATCTGATGTTTCGTGAAGTGTTAACTCAATCAAAAATAAAATTGGCATTTTCCATTAATTTCTACTTGATATAATTGATTTTATCAATATATCAATACATCAAAGACTAGAAAATTAGCAAATATCAATTTAAAATCCAAATCACATAAATCAGAAATACAATCCGTGTCAGGTAAATAAATGGTTTTATTGATTTAATTTCCAGCGATCAGTCTTCTAGCAAGCAGTTTGAACGATTCATGGCTCGAGGTCGCCAAGCTTTTAGAGCTCGGTGACTGGAACATCCAAGTTATTGAATCAATGGACGTAGAGAACGAAGAAAAAATAAAAGAGGTACGGACATTTTGCCCTTGTGGACAAACAGCACACGTTGCATTTTAGGCCTGTATACTTAACATTTTTCATCTTTTTCTTGGTTTCATATACTGAATAATTGTTTTATTCTCTATCCCCAAGATGCTTAAAGTCTACGCCAAGGAGGGTAGATCTTTAATGAAAAGGGGACGACTTTTAAACGCGTTGGCTCAGATAAGGAGAAACGACCTGAGGGCGCAGGTGCAAAAATCATTTATGGAGCCCTGCCTCTGCCCAGCCTGCATACCCTCGTGATCCGAAACGAAGGTAATGTACATAAATAATTAAAAGCAATTTTAAAATGTTCGATAGTCTGTAAATAATTGTTATTTTTGAAAAATTGTTTAATCGTATTTTTTTTTATGAAAAATATATGTATTTACTAAATGCAAATGTTTTTTGTTTCCCTTATTTATTTTTAGTTAGTCTGTACAAGTATATATTATAATTTAACATATTAATGTTATTTGTTTATATTTTAACCTTCAACAAAAAGTAATGTCCATCTTTTTTGAACTTAACCATCTTACAGTGTTTATAGGTTATCATATACCTCATTAAAGTATTAAAATTTCATTGATGCATATTAAATTTATGCACACACATACATTATACATGCTAAGGGACAGTCATATGGTACCACTATTTTTGTCCTCTTTCAAGGAGCGTCCACTAAGAATTTTTTTTTTTTTTTTTTTTTAGCTTGTGATAACCCATAGTCTGTAATCTGTATATGTATGGATATGTAAACTGTATATTTAGACACACTTTTCTCAATGACTTCAGTCTTGTAAACAAAGTTTCAAGCTCTTCTGAACTTAAAAAAAAAGTCACCCCTTGGTAGGTTGGGTGTCAACATTACAACACTTAAACTGTAATAATAAATAGATAAAATATTGTTAAGAAAAGAATATGTAAATATGTGAGCAGTGAGGATTTAAAAAAAATCACAAAAACCATTTAAATCAATTTATAAATTTTAAATATTATTAGAGATTGTTTTTATCCTACCTCAAAAGAAAGAATGCGTCCTCTAATCAGAGGTTTTCTGAATGCATTTTTGCAAGGAAATTTTCTGATGCGCATGTCCTTGTTCCTTTATTAGATTGACCAAATAAATTATTTTCAATTAATCAATCTTCAAGTTAAGGTTTTGGTTGATTTCAAATCCCGCTCGTGACACTGACTTTTTCATCTCAACCAAAACCTTAATCAAAGATTAATTAAATGAAAATACATAGAATATTAATCTCCTCGCTGGTTCTACGTTTATTCTGGAGGGGCTCCATTATCAAAGATTTCATCGTATACAAAATAACAAGCATACACCCACGTGAAAGACAGACATCTGTTTAAAAAGGAAATACAAAACCACACGAACAAAACATTTAACAAGAATTTCCTAATAATTGTGCACATCATGAGAAAAAGTATATATTTTAATTATTCAGAAATCGTGAGATGCGGTCTGGTGTGTTGTAGGTTTCAGAAAAGCATTCTCTTTATAGTACCAACGTTTCTACCTTTATTGAGATCATCTTTAGGGGACCCAAAGAGTTGTTTTCTGCCTGTTCTGTGTTTGGAGTGCCTAAGAGAGGGCAAAAACCAATTTGCCCTGAAGATGATCTCAATAAAGGCCGAAACGTGGCACAATAAAGAAAATGTTTTTCTGAAGCTTAAATCACCAGACCGCATCTCACAATTTCTGAATAATTATCGATTAATTATCACTAACCACCACACACATTTTAATTAAAACGGTCTTAAAATACACCACAAATACATACGTATATGGTTGGGGGGAGAAAAAGTGCATACTTAGTCGCATTTATAAATTGTCACTTACTACGTAAAGTAACAAAATACTTCTATTTTTTGGTTAAATTAATGTTGCATTATAGGCCTGTATAAGGCTTGACTCTTTGAGTACAACATAAAGATGGGCAAAGTAGACGGAAACCGGTCAAATCTATCAAATACAAGTTTATCTTGAGGTAGATTCAAAGACAGAAGGTGTACAATGAAACGAACAGGCTGACCAACTAGTGGAGTTTATTTTTTGAAAAAGTATTAATTTTTTTTTTAACTAGGACGGTTTGAAATTTTGGCTATATTTTGATCTTTAAGGTTCAATTAGTATTAGTGGTTTAAGGATCCATGCCTCTCGCATGCATGGAGCTTCAGGAATACAGGATTCTGTAACATTACCCTTAAATTCATCTTCGAAAAAAAAAAAAATTCAAACCTAGTAGAACAGTTTGGAAGAAAGCGAACCCAGTTAATAACGGCTTTATCCGGTGAACTGATGACTGAAACCAATGGGTATTTATGAAAATAAACTAGCTTGAAATCATACAAGCCTTTGCGATAGGCCATTGTGTTTCAAGTGGAGATTGTGGCTATTGAACATTGTACTATTGAAGGAGATTAAAAGGTGTTAACAGTAGAATTAGCATTAATTAAGGTTTTTAGTTGAGATAAAAAAGTCAGTGTCAAGAGCGGAGTTCCTTGCAGAGTCCAATTCGAACCCATGATCTTCAGCGAGATACGGCCGCTGCTCTACCACTTGAGCTATCGCGACCTCGAACCACTCGGACATCAACTTCCTATCTCAACCCCACCTTTTGAGTTTTCCAGGTTGATGCTGACTAATAATACTTCACTAGTGCTCTCCGTGGCCATTTCACTTGTTAGTGAATTTAGTAGAATTAGGTATTAACTTGGACAGTCAGGCAGCACTGGGGGTAATTACATCAGTGGTAAAGTCCCCTTGTCTTGGGTACCAGGTCACAGAAGACAGGGGCAACATAAGTTTGATAAATTGGTCGAGTAGAGTTTGACAAGGAAGCCGTGAACCATTTCGTGGCCCCCAAATTGTCAAAAACGTGGCTCCGTCTGACAATGGATTAATATAAGTTCCTATTGAATGAACTCTGGACAGAGGCATGCAAAAAAGTTCATCGAAGGATGTGTAAGTACTAGAATAATAGTTGGACTGCTGGATCTGTTAAAATACAGACTCGATTTGGTAGAAACAAACTAGGAAAGAAGAAACAATGAAAATATCCTCTGTTGGAGAGAAGGATCCAGGCTGAGATTCCCACTTCGGAAAAAAGCTCGGACCTGAAAGACGAGGGAGTCCTTGAAAAATTATTTACATCTGGTAAAAATCCTGAAGCTTAATTACTTTTTAAACAATGGAAATATGCAGGTTGTAAAGAGGCCAACTCTTTTTCTAACCTAAAGGATGTGACATAAAATCGCAGGATTGATTTTTAATTTTAAACCAACTTCATTAATTCAGGTTGTTTATGTAAAGTAGGAAATATTATTAGACGGTTTTGTATTGTACAGACTAAAACAGCCTTGAATTAAATTTTCTTCGTACGAGGTGAAATACGCAACTCATAACTTTAACACCGCATACTTCAAATTCGTACGGCCCTGTCAGGTCAACTTGAATATGTGAAAAGTATCTAAAATTATCGACGTATCGGGTTGTGTTGTAGGTGTGGCGTTGAAAAATAAATAAAATGGTTTCATTTTAAATAAAAGAAATACTAAATAGAACAACTTTATTCAAATTGTTTATTCTTTCTAAATGCTCCAAGGGTGGTTTCATTTCATTCCAATAAAAGATTTCATAAAACTCAAAATTGGCTGCGAGCAGGAAAACAAATTGAATCGGCCGTTTATAAAGAAAGAGTAATATTCACAGGAATAAATAAAATAGTATATATATTTTTTGTAACAACTAAAATAAATGTTAAAATAGAATTTTTACTAGGCTAAAATATAAGCAAGGAAAATAGACACATTTACCAAAACATCATAATGTACAGTAATAAACAATTATTTCCACCGCCAATATGAACACGAAAAATTTCCCTAATGAGTACAATATGTTTACTTACATTATCAATAATTTTGTTTTTCTCTCTTTCTCTCACTTTCTATGCATTAACCAGCTTTAATGTGCTATAAAAAAAAAAATTTTTAATTAACAATACCAAAATCACAATAGCCAGGAGTCTAAATATACGATTTTTTTTTTAGCATCCTTCGATTGTAATTTTCTTCCACTTAAAAACCTCATAAAAACATTTAATAATAAACAAGGCCATACAATATATCATGCTTTTTTATGAATTTAATCACAAAAAAGATTATTTTTCAACTACAAAAATAATTAATAACTTTAAATTCGACATAACAAAAATTTCTCTTTACCATTCGACAAAAACAGAAAAAAAATTGTCAACAATAATATACATTTTACAATAAAAGACAACACATACCTGAAAACTTTAAAACAAACCAACTGTGATATTATTATTATTTTTTTTTTTTTAATTCCTTTTTTAACCGATTATATTTCATTTTTCGTTTAACAGTGCTATGAACATCACAGTTTTTATGTGAATAAGTAACAAGACGGGCGATAAATTATTACTCGCTTACCTTCATCTTCGATACTATGACTTATTTTTGTAAGGCGCCCATTGGTCGGTTTTTATATTTTAAATTAATAATAAAATTAATTTACCAATAAGGCACCCTTCAGTTTTAATTTACCTAAATACTCAGCTTTCACCAAAAACCCTATTCAGTAATTATTTATACATATTGATTTCTTTTTATTATTAATAAAATACACTTGCCCTTATATTTACAGTTTACTGGTGTGACTTGTTGCTCTCGCCTTGACCGGCGGGGCGACGAAAGTAAATCGGAACTTTTTCTGTTTATGCGATTATTAAAAAAGATTTAACGATATATTAAAAAAAAATTTGTTTTCAATGTTTTCATAAATCTCTATGGTATTTAATTTTCAATTTCAAATTGCATTGTCATGCCTTCAGTTGCAACAACAGTCTTTGGTACAATTGTGAATTTATAATTTGAAATAAATTCAGTCAATTTGGTCACTCGAGTCCAACACTGTTTTTTTTTCCACGTTAATTTTGTTTGTACAAAGTTTTATGTATATGCAAACATCCGCTAAAAACAAAGAATTGAATCTGCAATTATTCTCTTTTTTTTTTTTGGTCTGTGTTGTTTTTGTTTTTATATCCCCCACCTCCATTTCAAAAATTCTATTTCACTAAGAGTTTGACACGCTGGAGGAA
Source organism: Cimex hemipterus (assembly GCA_039619505.1). NCBI lineage: Eukaryota > Metazoa > Arthropoda > Insecta > Hemiptera > Cimicidae > Cimex > Cimex hemipterus. The sequence goes on along the minus strand of CM077109.1, from coordinate 15,563,912 downwards.
TTCGTAGTACGAGTGTCCGGCAGGTGTCTTGTCTTCTATCAGCTTGTCCAAGAATTGCTGTCGTTGTGGGCTGTCATCCCTGATCACAAAAAAAAAAAACAAAAAAACAAGTCAAATTGTTATTTACAATAAATTATTATACGCATGAATAAAAACGATCTTTAAACTAAACTAAACTACAAACTTCCCAAAACAAACATTTCTAATAACCGGACAATTTTATTTTCATGTGTATTGTTTCATTTACTTTACTAAGAAAAGTATTAGCCTAAATAACATTTTCCATAGTTCTATTTTATCCTTTTTTATGCCAATATTATATATACACTCCGAAAAATGATTAATACAGGTGTTTCTGTTATTTGTTCAAGAATGTGTTTTTTGCTCATTTAAAATAGAGCAAAAATAATGTAATTTTTGTCATTGAGTTTTTTTATTAGCACAAAGAAAAAAAAAACAAGCCCAGACGGTTAAGAATATTGGTGTTGTGTGTTCGTGATGCTTTAGGGGAAAGCCCAATCCATAACATTACTAAAAGTAATTAAACTTTTGAAGCTGCGTCCATTGTACTGGGAACGCCAATTTTCTTTATTTTCCTCAGTAACCATTTAAATTTTAAGACAAAGGTTTTGAAAAGAAAAAAAGTTTAATTTATTATTATAATTAAAATTTGATTTCAATGTTTGAATAAAATAAAAAGTAAAGACACAATTTGTTGTTAAGTGAAATCTCAAAAGTAACCTTTTGACACCGTTCAAATTAAAAACTCAAAATTAAAATAAAATTGATGGGCCGCCTTCACGATACTAATAGTTAATCAAACACTTTCCAAGAAACTTTGTCTTAAAAATTTAAATGGTTTCTATTGTCTATAACTAATTACAATTAAAAAACAATCCACCCAAAACTCGAGGAAAAATAGTGACTGATGATCCTTCCAACACTTTTTTTTTTTTTAATTCTCCAGCTGACCCATTCACAATGAATTTGGAGGTTTTCCGATTCGTTTGAAAATCCGCCACCATCACATATGTGTGTGTTCATCCCGCCAGAAGAAAAACTCATCAAAAAACATGTTTAGCAACCATTAGACAATGATTATTTGGAGATCGTGAGGTGAGGGTCTGGTGTGATGTAGGCTTTAGAAAAAACATTTTCTTTATCGTGCCAACGTTTCGGTCTTTATTGAGATCATCTTCAGGGCCTGGTTTTTATAATCATTGACTAACACTTAAAAATTTAAACAATGTTTATAAATTCCCAGGCCCTGAAGATGGCATGACAAAGAAAATGTTTTTCTAACTAAAATCTACGTCACACCAGACCCGCACCTCATGATCTCCAAATGATCATCAAAAAAAAAAAAAAAAAAAAATCGACAATGTTGACATAAAAGCATCAATTTTTAAAAATACATTGGGGAACAAGTCAAAAGTTCCTGATATTAGATGAGTTTAAAAAATCTCCAAAACTCTAAAACCATCTCTATATTACTGGAATGTGAAAAACATGGATGAGATGTATTTGTGTTGATTATGACAGATGTGAGGGAGAACTATAATAAACAATTCACTCCATGTTCCAGAATTCAGGTCTTTTTTCAATTTTGTCGGTTAACAAGTTACTTTAAAAAAAAAAAAAAAAAAAAAAAAAAGGAACATTCTCTGGTATAACGTGCGTTGGTATGAACAGACCAATTAGTCACTTTGTACCTAGCCAAAGGTGCATACATACAATGAGCTTAATCTCGCATTACTTTTAACGTCACTATTACACTAAAGTGTGTTAGAAAACGCTTTTTGCTTATGGGAAGTTCAATTGTATGTAGTTTCTGATCAACCTGGTGACAAACCCAATGAGGTTGGTGAAATGACAAAACATATCAGATGAATGAAACTAGTACCAGGATGATCAGAGAAGATCATTATCATTATTAAAATTAATTTGACGCATCATAAATACCTGATAATTTCGATAGTAGGTGCTACTGCTTTATCGTTCTGTAAGAAACTGATAAAATTCCTCAACTCTTTCGACTCGGGGTTGTTCAATTCAGGCAAGTCCAGCTAGAAAGATATATTTTAAAAAATAAACATCGACAAGAAATATGTCTCCCAATTGGTTTTTCACGGTGAAAAGATATATTACCATGTTGGAATTTATGGATGAAAAAGAAGGGGCGCTAAATAAAGATATCGCTAAGCTCTGACTAATATTATGACCGACGTATATCATAATCCTGCTCCCATCGTCCATTAAATAAATCCCTTGAGATTCGATCCTTTCGGCACTCAAATGAAGCAGGGGTGGTTGAACGACAGTTTCATCTCCTATTGTCACTTTAGGCTAAAATACAAATCGGTTTAAAAAAATAATTTACAAAAGATTCAAGGATTTTAAATACATACGTATTCGCTGAGATTGTGTACGGGGTACAAATCGGGATGAATGGCCTGAATTAATTGTGATAAGGGAAGAGATTTCATTTGGCACATCGCATAAACCCTGTCGTCTAGCCTTGTGCTCTGTCCAACTCTAAATGCATTCTGAATCAAACAAAAGAAAAAGTTGAAACAAATTATTGTTTAATTTGGTTGCTAAGTTTATATTTACGTATTTTAAGAGAGCGAGTATATAAAGCGGTAAAAGGCTAAGACTTGGTGGAGCGAGAAGACTCATAGATGGGTTGCTGGACTGTGTCAATTTGAATGCACTTAACATATCCGCTACAACGTTGACGAATGCCTCTCTAGCGTCGCTCAACGAAGACTGATGGCATCTGTCAACGGCTAAGGAGAAAAGTACAGGTTAAATTTTATCAAAAAGTTATATAAATGTTCCTTACATACCCATTTTAGCTAAAAGTCCGATAATACATTGTTGATCAGCGCTGTGGAGGACGTCTGAGAGGTTTGATGCGACCGGCAGGCAAAGAGTATGAACTCGAATCCTTCGTTCGCCCTTGCTGGACGTGTATAAAAGAGCAGCTTGGAAACAGACGTTCTGCACATCGGTCAGGTTTTCGTCTATCGAGACTTGCATGCCAAAACCAGCATCGGGATTGATGTTAGGCAGTGAAAGGAGGTCAGTCGACCGAACAAAAAAGTTCCCATGGAATGTATGTATAGATAAGCCTTTAGTGCACCTTAGTCGCATAACCGATTCGAAACCGATTTTACGACACAGATACCTATGCAGGCAACGCTGCAAAGCATCCACGTGTTTAATGTTTTTCGTATTGAACAGTGGAAAATGGTGTATGCAACCTCCAGAAAATTTGCTGATACCGCCTAGAAAAGATTATTTAAGAACAAATTATTCAGTTGGCTTTAAACATATGAATACTCACTTAAAGAAGCGAGATCGACAAATTGACTGTTCAATACGAACAGGTCAACTGCAATTTGTTGAGCAGAGCAGTCAAGCGCTAGTTTTTTATAGAAGTCTGTGACAGGGTTGAGCATATTTTGGTTCACGTTATCTCCTGATCGTTGAGATGGATCCTCCCTGGATTGCAGTTTTCCAGGTCCACAGTTTGGAAGGCACGTCTGAAATACTGAAATCCTCCCACCAGTAGCAGCCTAAAAATTAATATAAATTGCATTAAATATTGTTTTAATTTTTATTCGTATTGAATAAAACTTACCAGAAGTTTGAACGCGGCTTGTAGAGCTGGCCCTAGTGCTGAACCAGTGTCATACGACTCTTGATATTTAGATGGAAGTTCCCTTAAAAGATCTCTAACAAGGCCTAAGCATTCGCTTAAATTGACTAATAAATTTTCTGGACACGGTACGAACATATCTGTAGAAGAGAAAAACCAATTAAATAGAAATGCTTTGTTTACAGTTATACATCAACGCACCATCAATATCTACGATGACCATTTGATGCGGCTGGGCTTGAGTATCGGCCAGACTGTAGTAATGCACAGTCGAGTCAAATGTAATAAAGGCAACGGACGTTCTACTGTCTCCCGGCAATGCTTCTAGCTGGGATAGAAGGCATTCGCAAAAAGTCTGCAAATATCCGCTCTGTACTCCGAGCTGCGAGACGTCGATCACGAAGACGTAAGCTGCCGGCTGTGGCGGTCTCACCTTAAAAATTAAAAAAATTAACACACAAAATTGCAACATTCGAATAAAAGGGTTTCACAATTTACCATGTATTCGGATGGAGCGATGAACTCGATCGTGGCCGATTTTATCTCGGGCCTGCGTGACGGATCGCCGTATGTTTTTGTCAACGGATCATACTGAAACTCTTCCGGCACTGGGAGGAGGGGTAAATTTTATTAATTTCTCTTCTCGGATTAATGATATATAAAATACTCACAATCATTGACGCGAAAACATAAGTTGCACCTCCATCGTTTTGAATCGACGAAATAAACAAAAGGATTTATATAAGTTCTACAAGACCTACACCTCACTATTGCACTGCACTGTATTACTGATAATTGCTGAAATAAAATCCAACAAAATTGATATATTCTTTATTTATTTTTAAAGGAAAACATTTTTGTTAGAAAAAAAAATACTCACATTAAGATCTTTAAAAGGATGGATTAAAACACCTAACGGTAACCTAGATTTATCAAGTAAGCTCTTCGTTTCAGGAATTCTTGTTAATGTACAGCGGAATATGCTTTCGGGAAAAAATTCATTATTATTAGCATTGTATAACTTTTGATAAATATTTGTGACTCCATTAAAAAAAAAAAAAACCTACTCAGGGCTACAGTTTGACGATTCATAATACTCCTGGGATAACCTTATAGGAGGAGGTTCGACTTTAGTAGGAGGAAGAATGTCTCTTGCCTTTAACAAATCTACTGCTTCTCTTCCCTGAAAACATTTTATTAATCGAACTTTGTTATATACACCTCATACTGTACATAGGTACGATTAAGGGTTGATGGGGTGAATACTTCTCCGCCATCTTTCTCTTCACACTATGCATTCATGCTTGTAAATACACTCAATCTCACATAGCTATATATGATAATAAATTCTTTATTAATTTTTTTAAAGAATTGAGCACTACGCTGTGTTTTCTGTAGGACTGCGCATCCTACAGCCCAACACCGTTGAATATAACAGTGGAAAAATAAAAGTTGGTTGTTGTCTCGATATATGATATGGTATGGTGTAATGGATACTAAGTGTGGGTTTGTATTCCTCAGGCATTTCAGCCTTCTGGCCTATTGGACTTTTCCAAAATTATGTCAATGCTATTGGTTTTTATCCACATCCTCCAAGGAGGACACTGAACGGATAGACGAAAGCGAAAAACCATACGGGTTTTCCTCCTGTCCTGGATATGGTGGGGGATGTGGGTGGGGAGAGGGTTTTTCACTGGAGCACCTTGCCCACAATCCCGCTCGACAGTAAAAGAAAACTTCATGGGTAATGTGCCACCATAAACCAAAAAAAAAAGTGATATCAGAAGAATATTAGAAACTTAAAAAGTTAAAAAGTTCCAGCACTGGATTGATTTTGCGGAGAGATATTTGTACAATTTCAATTCCAACTTAGAAGATAGTACATGTGGAGTGCTTGGGTCATCCATCAGAAGATAGACAAATATCCAGAGGAGTTGTGCGATTGGCTTGACAAACTTTTTTTAAATTCTCTAATGATAAGAATTTCTTATGAGTATATCAATGTATGACAATCCTAAACCTGGTGTATTTTTTTTTTTTTTTGCTATTCTAATTCCCTCTAGGCCACTTATCAGTAGTGCTTTTGATATGTGAGAGCTTTTCAACCAATGCTGCCACTTTCTTGCTGCGTTTTTGGTTGCCGCATTTTAGCCTGTCTGCCTTTTCATTACCTTCTAGACCTTGGAATGCAGACAACTATTTTGCTGAGATGCTCAAGTTCGTGGTATCTTTCCAAAAAGAGTATGAGGTCGGAAAGTGCACACAAGGATTCGGTTCAGATAAGGTATGCCAAGAATCTAATCTAATCAACCTGAAGTGTGTCAAATCACATACAAAACAAGGGAAAACAAGAAAAAGCCACAGTTCTGAGAACTTAGTTTGCAGTAAAAGTACAGCAGGATAGACAACCTGGCTAATACGGCGAAATCATCCTGTATGCCAGGAAACCAGCACCATAACATGCTTTTTTTTTTAGTTTTGAGTTTGCTTTTTATACTATTCCAAAATGAACACATACAAGTTGTTTTGTATGATTTTTTAAAAATTTTTATTCAAATAGAAGAACAATTCCAAAACTACACTCTTCATACTTTGGCGATATTAAATAGAATATCATATAAACTTTCAGGAGCCTTGAAGAGAATGGCTGTATAAATTAAATGCTCTCATTTAATTCTTTTACATTCACATAATGTGACTAGTAATTGTTGTAGGCTGTCGCAGGTGAGTGATCAGCATGATTTTCTCGGCTCTACACCTTGTGTGGTCATAGGTTTGCTTTTTTTTCACACAACCCTTTCACCAAAAAAAAAAAAAAAATTTTATTTATCGTCCCTTATAAGCAGACAAAATCTCAATTACAAGTGCAGTCTGCTTATGAGAAGTTTGACTATATGTATTGTTTCTTTCTAGTATGATAAACACTTTAATTTTAGGGATGTTTTTTTTTTTTTTTTTTTAAATAACAGAAGTAGCACCCAGCACATGGCTGTTGTATGTGAAAGCCAGTTTGCATTATATTTTGTGTTAGTAACAATATAATGGTCTGTGTTTAAAAAAGGCAGTGCATCATCAAGAAAGTAAATATCAAATCGTATAAATATTGACATTTCCACTTAGGAACAGTTTCAACTGACGCTTTTCATTTATGACTCGGAACCAATATTGATAGATCCCATGTGTTTAACTATTTCAAACACAAGCAGAATTGAGTTAGCATTATCTGTTTGAGGATCGAGACTCCATTTTCTGCAAGGTCAAAGTTTTATTCAATAAAACTGCCGAGATAATTAAAACTGCTATAATCCCAACTTTTTTTTTTACGATGGAATTATAAACCTATGAAAACTGTCAAACGGACAAATCAAGTTTGAAGAGAAAATTTTTACGACTGCATTAATCTTATCAGGGACAAAACAAAAAGAAACCAAGAGAAAATCTTACAAATTTAAATTGTACTAACTTTCCTTTAATATCTTGGCAGATTATCTTTTTTTTAATCAGTCAAGGTCCCTTCAATAAATAAACAATCAATATGCTATACTAACATATCAATGAATATCATCCATTTTGAACATTTGACTTAATCAGAGAGCTGTTGTACTTATGATAAAAACAGAACTCTTTATTAAACAAAGTCACACCATAATGTTTTACAGCACAAAACCAAAAAATCTGTAAAAGTAGTTTTATTTTCAGGCTTCTGACAAGTTTACATGCTGATTCACACATAAAAGCAAGAATTTTTTTGATAGATCGACCTAAAATGAATCATAATGACCTGATTACTAAAACTAATCACCCTGAACCTTCATTCCTTTACTATTCTCCAAATCTGCACATGATTTTGGCAACAATATTTGACCACATCATGCCTCAATGTAAAGAAATTTCTAATACAATAGATATTTAAATAATTTTAACAATTAAAAAAATTACTTACCCAAAGTTTATTGTAACCAGCTTGTACAGACATCCCTGACATAGAATTTGCAAGATCGTCGACACCATAGTAATTAGCTTGGAGCTGGTTGTACTGTTGATAGTTTCCTATGTTGTTCTAAAAAAAAATTTTTTTTTAAACAAAACTATTTTTAGTTAATAGAATAAACTTTCATACATACCTGTTGATAATTGTAGGACTGATACTGAGGCTGTTGGTTGAGATTGTTTGCGAGGTAATTATCCGGAGGCCGGTTGTTGTACTGATTCTGGTAAGTTTTCGGCGGTACCTGACTCACCATAGGTGGCCCTCTCATAGGCGGTGCGGTGAGAGGTTGCGGCCGGCTCTGTTGAACGGGCTGTGGCGGCTGGCTGTACATGGGCTGCTGTGGCGGCTGGTTTAAAATCGGCTGCTGCATGGCAGGCTGGGTATAAGGCATTTGCTTCACTGTTGGCATGTGGTTTGTCTGCGATGGGATCGTTTTGGGACTGCCGACGTTACCTTGTGTCAAAGATGTCACTGGTTCCTGAAAATTATTGCACGGATGGAACAATTTCTACTTCATTTTGGTTATAAGTCTGTGGTGTTTTAATGCCCATTTTGACCTAAATAATAATAATAATTGAGAGATTTCTCTGCATGATCTGTACAATTAATGAATGAAATCTGGTCAGTCTACCATGCTGGTCTGACAGAACAACCTAGACCAAAATGAGCTCATTCTCTCCAATAATCCTGGTTATACGTCAAACCATTACTGACTACAGTTCATCACTCTACAGACCTCATCATGTTTCTACAATTAATATTTTTGCAACTTACTGTGTAAGGTATTATTCCCAGTGCATTAGTCCTCGGTGGCCCAGAAGAGATGGGGTCTTCTTGGGCAGGGCGGTGAAGCTGTAGGTTTGTCGGCTGAGCTGGGTATGTCTGCATTTTTGGCGCCTGGTAATTATTGAAATTAGGAGGTATCTGAGGCAGGTATACATTCTGTTGAAGGGTGTTTTGCACAGGAGGCCGTTGCCCGTGGTCTTGAGTATTATAAGGAGCCACTGAATTGTAAGAAGTGTCCGTCTTAGGTGGATATCCCGAGCTGTTCCAATGACTGTTCTGCACGTTCTCCGGGCGATAAGAATTGGTCTGGACATACTGGTTGTAACCGTCGCCCATGCCCAGGTGTGCCAGGGGGGCGTCGGATTTTACTGGAATGTAGTTCTCCTGCCTGGAATCTATCCTCTGAGTCTGTCCAGCATATTGGGGTTTCTGCTGGTTGAGGGGGATGGACGTCGGAGGTGGCTGCCTCTGTCCGTTGACATCGCCCATGTATTCGCCGGCGTTGCTCGCAACGTGCTGCCTACTCTGATTGGTATTCATGGCGTCGTAAGAATAAGAATTCTCTACTTCTTGATTTTTATAATTTGTTATATTACTATTAGGATTAATTGACTTGTCATTGCTAATATGGTTTACATTTGGAGGTAGCCGAGAAGGAGATCCATCCCTAGACGATTGTGATGAGAGGCTCGCTGAAAGTAATTACAAAAAAAACAGTTAGAACTGGTTTTATTTCATTTATTAATAAATTATAAACAACAATAAGGTTAAATATACCTAAAATATACTAAGCCTGAAAAATTAAGGGTTTTCTAATAAGCAATCATACAATAAAATGCATTGAATTCTAGATTTGTCCAATACGTTCACCTTAAGCGTTCAACCATTCAAAATCCTTCCACTTGTCTCATTGAATTTAAAAACAAATTTATATAAGAAATAAAATATCATTGGAGAAATGATGCAATGAGGAATTAGAGCAGAAATGGATTTAAGAGATTTTCCTTGATTAACAGGATATGATAAAAATTGCTATTTTGCCGAACTAATGCGGATTCTTTCTCATGACGGTTGATAAAATGTGATACTTTACTCGATCAATAGAAAACTTTGATAAATGCACTTAAAAACCTTACCAAATAAATTTGCATTTTCATTTTAATTAAGATCCAACAGCATTACAAGTATTCATATAAAAATAAATTAGAAATAATTGTTACTGGGTAACAAAAAAAAAAATTTAGTTTTTAATATTTGGAATTTGGTTTCATTTAAAAAGAATCACTGTGTTTTTATTTTGTAATTTTTTACACAATAAAAGCGTCCTAACCATTGTTAAAATGTGTCATAATTTCTTTAGAGTTCAAGGTAATTTCAGAATAATTATTTTGTATGCACATTTTTAGAGTATTAACCCTGAACTGGCGAAAAGAAGAAAAACGTACAAAACAGCGCCTTCAATAGAATGTTCTTAATTTTATTTATATAATAAAACAATTTTAATATAAGCTAATAAAATAAAAATTGTGTCGAAAGAAATTTTTACAAGATGACAATGAACTAGTTTCAATGAAACACTCGCAAGAGTTCAAGGTGGCCACCATTCTCCCCCTCACAAAAAATTAATAACGACCCTGAAAGTCATTCTGCATTTCTTCCCCAAAAAAATAAATAAATAATTTTTTCAAAAGACATGCTATTACACCGCGAGTATACATTTGAAGCATTTAAAAAAATTAAAAAAATTAAAAAAACGGAATTCATACAAATTACATTGGTTAAAAATTTAATTGCAAAGTCATTCATACATCTCGACAGCGAATCCAGGAAAAGAAAGTGATACGACAGAATGCTTTCAATACACTCACTTTCTACAGACAATTGTGATTGTTTTAGAACCTTGATTATCATGCCTCATGAATTCACCTTGAGAAGCAGAAAAATGCAAATTAATGAAAAACACCAACAAGAAAGGTCATTAATGTAGAAATTATTCCAAATAATATTTTTAGAACTATTAATTTAAAATAATTAACTGTCCTTTATGAAAAGGTTTTCTATAATTATTGAGACTTTATGAGGTAGTAGAAAAAAACAATTTAGGATAAAATGTTTAGGCATTCAAATATTTAGACATAAATATTTTTTAGACATAAATAATATTTTCCTCGTAAGGCTTTTCCCGGATGGTTTTTAATTTTTAAAAATAACAATAGCCCTCCAGTAGTTTCCATTTTAAAATTTTCCAATGTCACTTTATTTTTAAATTTCTATAATTACTGAGATTCTATTAGGTGAGAAAATTTAAGCTGCAAGTGTCATGGTATGGGTCATTTGTTGGAATTGAGTCACAAAGTAATAGATAAGTCCTCTCAGACCGTTCACTGGAGTCCTGAACCGGCGTCGTTTTTCTTGCCTCATTCACACAGAGTCGGCGGTTCGTTTTGTATCCAGAGCCATTAAAGTCTGTGTTTATCATTTTTTAACGTTTTGTCCCACACCGCGTACTATGATTAGAAAGTACAAAATCACGTATGTACATGTGAGAGATTTCAAGCTGTGGTCTTCAGAGAAATGAAATAATCTCATAAACATTTGCCCCACTGCGTTTTAACTGCCATGCCAAATATACGATGGAAAAGCCATAAATTCTCTTTTTAATTTTGTCAATAGATTAGTCATCGTTTATATAATTTTAATAATATCGATTGTCTCCAATAAAACAATTGTTACTATTTATTTACATAGTTTTTTATGTGTTCTGTCTTATTAAAATGTCTAATAATTACAAAATTGTTATCAGATAGCGAGAAATCATAAATGTAAAATGAACGTCTTAATATGTAGAAAAAATATTTAGATATTCGATAAGAATTAATTAATTTTGTTCATTAGGCTTTCTCATAGAATAAATACAAGAATAAAAGCTTATAAAATTTATATAATATAATGAATGTTATAGCATTTTTTTTTTCCAGCCGTTTATTGTAGTCTGTTGAAGTTTATTAAAATAATATCCTCGATGAACTCTCGAGTGTTTAATACTTGTATTATTGATCTTCTGTTGCCCCTTCTCAGCAAATTTATACAAAATTTAAAAAAAATTTTAAAAAACGGGTTGATCAGTAACGACCAAATTACAGCTTTTTATTTTGATATTCATCGTATAAATTAGTTGTGAATAGTGATTAATTATTTTACTTTCAATTAAATTCTTTAACGAAAAAAGAAAATTTACAAAACTCACTGCCTACGACAATTATGATTTATGTCTATTTGAAGTACACATCTAGTAACAATCGTGATAACCAAACTTTTATTTTCAAGGAGACACTCGAAGATGTGTAAACGATTAGACACACGGTAATATTTGATAACTGATCTTTAATATAAAATAAAAAATTAAAACTTATGTAATTTTTTAAAACGTACGTAATTCTAGAAAATAATAAACTGATTAAAAGTAATGATAAAAATAAAATTACTATGACAAGATATGATTGTTTTTCCATATGAATGTCTCTTTTTCATCCTTTAAGAAGAATATGCGTTAATTTTATTGGAAAATAGTTTTATTTCTTACACATGCCAAGACAATTGCACCCTGTATTTTTTTTACCATTCGAAAAAATCGAGATTTACATCTTTTCAATGTCCCTTGAACTGATATCAGGCATTACAAGCAAATAATAATACTTCAAGGGTTAAAAACGATTGAACTTTATAAAAGAACAAAAACAAAAAGCTTTACAGTATTTAATGTTTATTGTAGGTTGTTTTTGATAAATTATTTTAGGGTTTCAATATCAATTTTGTACAAAACATTCAACAGGATAAATTCTTTATTAAATGCTCTATTTCTTAAATATTTGAAAGGGGGTGGTCAAAATATAAAAAAGTTAGAATTATGAATTTTGGACTTATGGCTATTGGAGTACCAGAACAACTGTCAGATTTAAAAGACATACTTTACAATTTAATGAAATACAAACTTTTTTCGTTTTGCTGTCTTGTTGATTGAGACTCAGAGGGCAAATTTTCATGAGGAATTTACGACCTAATTCTTAAATAATTGGCCCAGACCAAAACATACCTAAAATTGATTTTACTTGATGATTACCTAATGAAATCTGAATAATTACTGAAAACCTGTCAAAGGGGCAGGCCAAAGCAAAAAAAAAAAAAATACATTTTTGACTAAATTTATGTCAAGTGGTGTTCCAAATTTATAATTTACAATTTAAATTATTTAAAGGAATACCTTTTGCCTTTGCTGTTGTCTGAGACCCAACAGGAATTTTTTTTTACCTAATTGTTCAACTGGCCCAAAACTTATTTAAATAAATTCCATTTTACTATTGTCAATTTAGCCAACTGAGGCAAATTTAAGTGGAATTTTTGACATAAGTTTTCAAAACATTTAGACCAAAGCAGTCCTGCCAAATATGCGTTTTACTCTTTGATCAGTACCTCACAAAATCTCAACAATTACGCAAAACCTTTCAAAGGGGCGGGCTAAAAACAGAAAATGAATATTACAAAATATTTGTACCATTTACAGTAATCAAATTACTTACAGGGAACATGATTTTTTGCCATTTAATAGATTCGCAATTTGGACTACTGAAACCCCCAACAAGGCAAATTTTTGACGTAATTCGTAATTACGAGTTGGTACTGATTACTACGTCATGAAATCTCAATGATTATAGAAAACACGTCAAAGAGGCAAGCCAAAATCAAATAATGAATATTCATTTTGAACTAAGAGCTGCAATAGTGGTGTTACCGTATAACAGTAACATTTACAATAGTAGAATTATTTAAATATTTTCCTTTTGTTACTGTCAATGTGGTCATTTGAAATCCAAACATTTTTATATTGAATTTTTGACCTATTTCTTAATTAGTGGCATTCCAGACTGATTTTATTATTTAAACAAAATATAAAATGTCTAAACAAGCAGATTTTATCCTTTCGCTACTGTGAATATGGTCATTTGAGACCAAATAGGAAAACATTTTATGTACAATTTTCGAATCGATTTTTTAAAAATGTTATGACCACACCAAAATATACCAACTTTAAAAGGATTTACAGGCACCTACCTCACAAAATCTCAACCTATTACACAAAACCCGAAAATATGCCTCTTTTGCATTTCAGATTAATGACCAGTGGTGTTCCAGAAAAATGTTAACGTGTGCTGATTAGCGACCGTTAATCGATACTTATTCAGAAATGGCCAGACTTCATCTCATAATTTCTGAATAATTAAAAATTTTAACGTTTACAAAGGTAAAATTATTTAAATAAACCTTCTTTTTTCCTTTTGCAACTTTCAATTTGGTCAATTGAGAGCCGATATAAACTATTTTATGTCAGCTTTTTAACCCATTTCTTGAAAATCTGGCCCGTAACAATTTGTTCGTACTTCAACGGATTTTACTGGACGATTACTACTTCATGAAATCTCATTACACAAAACCTTTCAAAGAGGCAGGTCAAAAACAAAATACTTTTTTTGCATTTTAGAATAATGACCAGTGGGGTTCCAGAAAAATTGTAACGTGTGGTGATTAGAAAACCGTTAATCGATAATTATTCAGAAATGACCAGACTGCATCTCATGATTTCTGAATAATTAAAAATTTTAAAGTTGACAGAGGTAAAATTATTCACTCCCCCCCCCTTTGCAACTTTAAATTTGGCCAATTGAGAGCCAATAGAAACTATTTTTATGTGAACTTTTTAACCCAATTCTTAAAACTTTGGCCTGTAATAATTTATTCGTACCTTAAATGGATATTACTGGCCGATTATTACTTCATGAAATCTCAATTATTACACAAAACCTTTCAAAGGGGCAGGTCAAAAATAAAATATGCTTCTTTTATATTTCAGAATAATGCCTAGTGGTGTTCCAGAAAAACATTCACTGCGGTAAAATTATTTAAACTTTTTTCCCCTTTGCAACATTCAACTGGGGGTCGATTGGGAACCAATGATTTGTACTTTTTAACCCAATTCTTGAAAATTTGGCTTGTAACAATTTATTCATATCTTCAATGTATTTTACTGGCCGATTACTACTTTAAAGTTTTAAAAGAGGCAGCCAAAAATAAAAAAATAAATACTTCAAAATGTTTATGGAAATAGAAAAATACTGAATGCAATTTGTGGTGTTTAGTGACAATTAATGGTTATGTTTTGATCGTGAGATACGGTCTGGTGTGATGTAGGTTTCAGAAAAACATTTTGCTTTATCATGCCAACGTTCCAATCTTTATTGAGATCATCACCAGGGCCTGGGATTCATAAACATTGTTTAAATTATACAAATACATGTACAATGTGACAAAATATACAATGGTAGAAATTATAGACTCACAATCAGTACAAACACTTCTATAAGTCTAAAATTGTATGTAAATGTTGTAAATTCATTTGTTCACATCTTACGCGTATTTTTATAATTTAAACAATGTTTATAAACCCCAGGCTTTGAAGATGATCTCAATAAAGATCAAAACGTGCCACGTTAAAGAAAATGTTTTTCTGAAACCGACATCACATCAGACCGCATCTAACGATCAACAAATAATTACTGAATACAATTTTTTACCATTTGCTATTGTGATTACGGTGAATTCAGACAACACAGGGAATACTTTTGACCTGTTATATTTTTTTTAAATAACGGTACAAAAAAAAATTAGAACCCTTTTACTGCCTTGGTGTTAACAGTGAAACCTTAATAATTATAGACAACACTTGATAAGGGCAGATGAAAAAGAAAAACCCTGTTTATTAATTATTGCTGAGAAATGGTTTATTTCTCACTAAAGATTAATAAACCATGGATTTTAGGCTTCTTACTAATTGGAATGTTAATTGTAATAGAACACCTTTTCAAAGGGCACGCCCAAAATAAAATCCAATTCAATATTCCATTTTAAACAATGACATTGGATTTGGCAATAGTAAGATTATGTGTGTATTATTAATTATAAACGTTTTGAGCAAAGGAATCTTTGAAATGGTGAATTTCGTTAATTCAGTCAGTTGATCAGTGAGATTTGAGGGTTTTAAATGAAGAGATAAGTGGCAATTGTGCGTGTTCAATAGGCAAGATATAAAAGGGCACGTTTTGAAAAAAGATAAAGTGGATGGTAAATTAATTCGATTGACTTTGATTGGGTTGTAAAATGGAAATGGAAATACGGGGTGGAAATTGTGTTTGGTGAGAAAAGCCGCCACCTGCGACGAGTGTCGGCCAACGGCCGGTGCACTATCGTCGTACGTCGGCCCTTCCTCATCCGTCCTTGAACGGGAGGGAAAAAAATGGGAAAAATGCGCCGACGGCCGGGCCGAAAATGCCTACACGTGTCCCGTTCTGTGCAATTTCCCCATCCGTGAAATCGCGGCTCTTCGCGTATTGTTTACCTGGGTAGCTGGTCGAGGACGGGGTCGGTGTGCCGTTTCCGGAATTGCTGGCCGAATAGTTGTAAGGCTGGCCGTTCATAATTACCGGGCAGAGTTTCCCTCAGAATTTTCCTCTTCCGACGGCACTTTCCTCTTACAGCATCCGCTCCTAACCTCCACAGAGGGCACACGTCGACTCGTGATAACTGGCTCCGGATCGACGTAGAACGGTTTGACGCTTCCTCTCCGGACGCGCTGATCGCTCCTCAAACCGACTCTCCTACACTCGAATCACTCCGACTCCTGGAAATTCTATTCGATCAATTCGATGGGAAAATTGTATAATTACATTTTTCACTACGGATTTCCCGTCCTCTTTTTCTTTCTTCGCACGTCCCTGCTTCCTCCGCTCGGGCGAACTTCCTTTTACGATTCGATATTCCGTCAAATAATTTAAATAATAAATATAACAAGAGCGAGGAGGGCACACTAGCCTAAATAGAAGCAGACTGGCGGAAGCTGTCAAGAAGTAAAAGGTTACGTGGCCGACGACGGCCGACTCGGAAACCTCGCCTTCATCATCATTGGCGCCACTTACAAAAATGATTATGCATATTGCTTAAACTTGCCTTCTTTCATAAAAAAAGACCTGCTGCTCTTTCGTACCTTTTTCCATTGTTAATAGATTTCTTTTCTCTTTCATGAAAAAGAGAATTAAAAATCATGAGAAAACCTGACAAATAATAAATTGAAAAAATTCATAACCAATGCCTCCCCAGACAGTTCTGAAGGCTTTCCAGGACTATAAGATCATTTTCAAAACTTGCCTGAAACTGTCTAAATATCTTTTTAAAAAACAAGAAGCTGGAAATGGTCCAACCCTAAAGTGGATCCCATTGTATTAAGACACCACACTTAGTATGCAAAATGGCATTTAAACAGCTCATAGACCCACACCCATTTCTTGACATCCATAACAGCCCCACTAAAAGAAAACTTTAATTTTGAACTTAATGACCATTAAAGAAATACTGAAAGCATGACACAAGAAAAACTACTCACAAAATATTCCTTTAGAAAAGCCTCTTCATTCACACTAATAAATTACATTCACACTACCCCCCCCCCCCACTATTCATCAAGGTAATTTGGGATAAGCCCCATTTATTCACACTAATAAATTATGTTTAGATAGTACAATTCATTTGCACTACCCCAGACTACCCGATATTCCTCTGGGTTATTGGGGATAAGACCCTCCTTTCGTGCTAATAAATTATGTTCACACAACCCCAGAGTTCTCTTTTCTAAAATATGTAACTTTTTTTTAAATTGACATAACCCCAGAGTATGATGGAGCACGGGCCTACCTAGGCTTTTAGCTAATAAATTATTTTTACATAACCCCAGAGTTGTCTATTCCTAATATGATTTTTTTATATTTTACATAACCCTGGAGTACCTGATATTCCAGTGGTATTGGGTCCTTTCATTTAAATTACATTTATGCAGTATATTACACTACCCCAGAGTACTCCTTATTCCTCCAGATAATTGAGGATAGTTAGGAAAAGTCATCAGCAGGGGTCGAGATGCAACCATCTGTAAATAAAGAAATAATCAGCCACCGTTTCTAAAATAAAAATGAAAAAGGAGAAATTACAAACGGAAAGAAAATAAATGCTATAAGAATGACTCCTTCATCACATTAATAAATTAGATTTACATTACAATATACATACATTATACACAATTCATTTACAACACCCAAAGTACTTGATATTCCTTACCGTTATTGGGAATAAGCCCTTCCATTCACGCTAATAAATTACATCCTCACAATCCCACAATATTCCTCAAGATAATTAGGGATGGAAATCCTAATATTCAGTTATAATCCTTTTCTTTTCATTCCTTTCCACTTACATTTTCATTTTATTATTATGTTAATATTCGAGCATATTGTTTCTTTGGTCGATTTCCTTTCCTGACGAGGCCTAAAGGTAGGCAATGAAGGGAACAAAACGAATATTACATTTTTATTCACATTTCAAATAAGACACCAATGTAAATGTTCTGACTTAAAAAGTAGATTACAGTAATGCAGTTTACTAATCCAATTAATTACAATAAAAAGAAAACAGTCAATTTATTTTAGATAAATATTTAAAGCTCTCAACATTACAATGCTATTACGCACATAACAAGGTCTTTCAGCTGTTCACGTAGTCTTGAAAAAAAATATCAATGTGCTAAAGTATAGATAGGGGAAAAGTGGTACAACTTGTATTTAAAAAGCTATTTTTTTATTTTAAACAAGTAGTGTCATAGTTTAAAGTCAGGCGTTAACCGCATCGCATAAAAACGTGAGGATCGTTTCGAAAGTTTCCTACAATAAAACCGTCTTAATAAAATTCTGAAAACGATAAAATTTCGTTTGACAAGACTACGTTTGTCGCCAGGTACGGTTGTTCGTGACGGCATGCCATTAGTGGTTGTAAAAAAAGAAGAAGCTGAATTAGTTTAATTTGAAAGAGTTAAGTAAATTTTGCATTAACCATTATTGAATTTATTGAACGGCAACAGTGCTACTAGTTTAACTTATCCTATCAGAGCAGTTAAGCAAATAAGATAACTCCATAAATTTATTTATTTTTGAAAATTAAAGCTTTGAACATGGAGAAAATATCACAATCATTAATTACTTAAATACAATATTTAAATTGTGTATTTACATTATATATATATTTTTATAAGTAATCTATGATAATTATATCTATTCAAAGAGGAACTATCAATACCTGCAGTGTTTTTTCCATACTAAGAAGAACATCTAAAATAAATCTAAGGGTAATAAATAAAAAAATGTATTGAATACATTTTCAAATTTTAAAAATGTATAGGTATATAAATTTTAATCTAGACAAAATTGTAATTAACTGAATGTTTTTATGTATTTATGGTATGTGTGTTCAATTCAGAGCATTTTGATCGCAAAATTATGAATCATAAGATAAGGATGAATTATACAAAAATAGCTGTACATATTTTCTTTACATTTCGCAGGTTGATAATTCTCCTTTGAATTAAAAGACACACCATTTTCAATGGTATATGTGTGAACTTAAATTGAATTTCATTTTGAAGCTGATAAAAAGCAAAAATTTCTGACTGTATGAAGTAAATTCTCACTCTTTATGCTTAGAAAAAAGAAATTTTCTTCAATATGCTCACAGATAAAAATGACTGAATTGACAATTTGATTGGTCGATTCGAACATAAAATCACTTCTGGATCAGTCTGATAGCAAAAATCTGAAAATTTGTATAAAAAAAAAAAAAAATTCAAGCTCATATTTAAAATAATGAAATCTTAAATATGTGTGACAAGGAATGACTGGAGCTCACAAAAAGCTAGGACGACACGCAGTTCACACTAGAACTTTTATGAAAGGTAAAACATGTAAAGAGAATCGGAGAAAAAACAACTCAAAGATCCCACAGGCGTGCAACGGTCGCACGATTTCCGCAAAGAATTAGTACGTTTAATATTTTGTTCCATAAAGCCTAATTAAAGTGGTTAATTTAGATTGGCGGGATTTTGAAAACTTCAGCCGTTGTCCAACATTGTCGCGAGCCTTGTAACCTGGTCACGGAGGTCGGCTAGTGAATCGCCGAGGATCGTCGAGTACAGAGCCTTCGGTACTCCGGCATCACAAAGGTGTTTACGTAATTCACCTGAAATACATAAATATATATGTATATACTCACACTTCAGTTGGAAATTAGAAGACTTACTGGAATTGACGAGTTGGCCAACAAAAGCTAAAAGATTATGAAAGACCTCCCTCGTTGGCGTTGAAGCGAGGAATTTAGTTATTGCCTGGCCTATGTTTGCGTTTAAAAGACGCGCCGTTGCATCCTGTCCTCTCATCGCCATTGTTAAATTCAAAGCAAGGAATGCTTCCCCATGCATGATTACATGTTCGGTCGCTGTCATTTTTACCAAACGTTCAATGACTCCGCAGGACACAAGTTTGCCGATTACGTCTCTATCTCTGTTGTGACGAATTAAATCATTAAAGCAATTTTTAATAATTAAACGAAATTTTTTTTTAAATTACCTGCTATTTTTAATAATCCAGACCAAAAGGCGATAAGCTTCGCCCTGTACACCGGGATGATCGTCGGTGTCGCACCATGGCACCACATGGTTTACAATCAAGTCTTCTCGATTACCCAATTCTGAAGCAGCTTCAGCTTTAAAATCATAAAACATAAAATTTAGCCTTAAAACAAAAGCAGACATTTCTAAAACCAAATTTAATTAACATCTTTAGCAGTTACATGTCACTAATATTACAAGTAAAATTATTAAAGATTTTTTGTTTAAATATCTATCCAGTTTGCTTATTTTATAACTTAATTAAAAATCAATTTTTTAAAAATTTTTATTTACAGTTTATGCTCTGTAATATTTCGTTTTATTATATATAATTATTAAAATTAAGATCTATTTTAACAAAATTGGCTTACGTTGGCCATCTATGACTATCCTCAGGGTGCCGAGGAGTTTAAAAACGACTGGAAAGGTTGGAATGTTAAACATGGGATAAAGCGCCTGGAGGAGGCCTTGTTGGAGGACGATCCCTTTGTTGACGGACGGTATTACCAAATTCCTAGAAACATGCAAGCGTAAACATTTCATTTTTCCTGACCATTTTTATGTTTAATACCTCAAAGCACTCAGCAAGGCGTGCTGAAGGCGGATCTTCGATCCTAAAGTGTTGTTTTCCGACAGAATATTCAGAAGTTTTTTGCTAACCCCTTGGCTTACCATTTGTGTGCAGTGCATGTCTTAAAAAAAATAAAAAAAAAAAATAAAATAAAATAAAATTTAACAAGTAACGGCGTAATTATATTGTTATTATTGATTATTACCAGTCCGGGCAAAATTAGCTATGGCTAATACAGCTGTCACTTGAAGATCGTCATCTTGAGAGTCAAGCCATGAAATCATGCCTTCAAAAACCTTTCCTTTGCCGTTGCCAAAAGCGACTTGCATACTAGCATCTATAACACAAAGTGATTGTTGGCCATTTAAGTTTTAAGTATATAAAGTAATGGTTATAAAAAAATAAAACAAAATATTGAACAGAACAAAAAAAAAACTGCATAAGGCAAAACGTTCCAATTTCTTTCAAGTAAAAATGTTACAAAGCAGTTTTCCTTGTTCCTTTCAAATAAACATTGCATGAAGCAAAATGTTCCTCATTCTTTTCAAATAAAATTGTACAAGGCAAAGTTTTTCTCATGCTTTTCAAAAATAAATATTTCACAGTGCATTTTCCTTGCACTGTTTTAAATAAAAATTTCTCATGGCAAAATTTTCCAGATTCTTAAAAAAAAATTCACATGGTAAAGTTTTCCTCATGTTTTTAAAATAAAAATTGCACAGTGCATTTTCCTTGCGTTTTTTTAAATAAAAATTTCTCATAGTAA
>CM077109.1:15488192-15542534 GCA_039619505.1 Cimex hemipterus | reverse complement strand
TTTTCCTCGTGCTTTTCAAATAAAAATTGCCAGTGCATTTTCCTTGCACTTTTTTAAATAAAAATTTCTCATGCCAAAATTTTCTACATTCTTAAAAAAATAAAATAAAATGCACAAGGCAAAGTTTTCCCTCGTGCTGTTTAAATAAAAATTGTACAAGGCAATGTTTTTCTTATTCTTTTCTAACAAAAAATTGCACCAGGCCAAGATTTCTTTTTTACTTTTTTGGTAAAACTTGTGCCAGACAATGTTTCTCCTTCCATTCAAATAAATTTTGCAAAATTGCATGGAACAAAGTGTGTAAGTGTTTAAAAAAAAAGTATATAATTACTAAAAAAATCTGAGAAAACTTAACACTTTTAGTGTGATAATTGAATAATAATTAAATTACCTCCATTTAAAATGATTATGATTAGATCACAGGCCATTTTTAACAGATTTCTCGTTTCATCATCATCAACCAGACTGCTGTGTTTCTCCATCAGTTCTATCAGTAATTCGCAAAGGCCTGCTTTTGCCAAATGGAGTCTTACATCCTCTAAAATTAAAATAATAAATTGTTTGTTATTAAAAGTAAATCTTAAATAAAATAGAATTACCATTTTCTGCTTCCCTGTGAAGCAGCTCGACGCATAATTCACTCAGTTCACCATTAGTCGATTCTTCTAATATTTTTACAGTGACACCACAGAGCTTTTCATTAATGAAAATTTCAGTTCCTAGAACAATTATACAAATTTTTGTAAGTTATGATTAAAAGTTTTATACTTTTTTTAAAAATTTATTTACCTGAATCAGTCATTAGCCAAAGGGTAACGTAAATATGGATGGCTGTCTGTTCGGCCTCTTTCGTACTAACACCATAAGTCAGTATATCACATAAAATTTCCACAACACCAAGCTCAACAAGCTGAATAAATAATATTAATGCGTGATACTGTTAAAACAAGAATTGGAAAATTACCTTGGAGTACAATTTATCTTGGCCCATGATGAAGTTTCTAAAACAGCCAGCGGTGTTCATTCTAAGGTTCAGATCGCATTCAGGTAGAGCGCAGATCTTCAACATATCGACCATTACAGTCAGACCGTAATGTTGGAGAAAACAGCTCCTTCCCTCAACTGAAAATTTGATAGTTTTTAAAAACAAAAAATAAAATAATATTAAAATAGCGATTACCATTTTCAAAACAAATATTTCCTACAGCCCTGCAGGCCTGATTTCTGGCTGTGTTGTCATTAGATCGCATGAGATCGACCAACGGCGCTATGACTTTGCTATTCGAGAGGGATACCCTAGGCGTTTCAGATTTGCACAGGTCACCTATGACTTCTGCGGCTTTAGTTTCTATCTCAATATTTCCGCATGTGAGAAAATTAGACACCTCATTCGCCCATTTTACAATATCTGAGAAATAAACGTATTTTTTTTACATCCAAATTTTTTTTTTTAATAAATATATTTTTACAGATATAAAATTTACCAATGTTTTCAACTGCTTCAGAATCATTAACTTGGGATATTAGGTTATCAAGAGATTCGATGACTTCAGCATTGTCATTTCCGACTTGCAAATTCTCAAGTAGAAGAGGAAGTTTCTCAAAATCTACACCAAAGGTAAAATAAATTTAAATTTGATTAAAAACTGCATCTTAACTATGCATATTTTTTAAGCAATTTTTTTTTTGTATAATTAATGTAGATATTTTTGAACAAAATAATTATTACATGGTTAACTTTATGTACAACTGTATTTTCTCTTGTTATATTTTTATTTTTGCATTGCACAAGAATTTATACGGTTTATTAGGAGTTGTTTTAGTGTGTGAAAGGAGAATTTTGTAGTTTATATCTTCTCCTAAGATGGTACTTCTTTCTTTTTTGCATTTTTTGCATCTCATTATGATGTGATGAAGATCTTCCACGGAACCACACACTTGGCATTGAGGTGACTCCTTCTTTCCTATCTTATTGAGATAGTCGCCACGTAGCCCATGATTCGTCAGCATTCTATTTATTATCATGGTCTTCATCGTGTCATGGTATGGTATGGTGGATACTAGGAAGCCGGGGTTTGTATTCCCCAGACAATGCGGCCTTCTGGCCTATTGTACCTTCCTAGTTCCTTAGTTCAGTGCAATAGACTCAATCTTTCTTCTTAGAAGTATCAGGTCATCGACTGTTGTTGTTGCAATTTGATTCCCTAAGTCTGTTTTGTACGTTAGGTTAAACCTCCATTGAGCTGTTGCTTCACATTCGAAGATGATATGAGTGGCTGTTTCCTCACCCTCATTACATAATCTGCAAATGGGATCATCATTGTATATACCCATGTTGGGTAGATGCTTTCTCAGATGAGTGACCGGTTAGCAGTCCTACTACTCCTCCGAGTTCGGACTTCTCCAATTGCAGCAGTGTTTGCCAATCTTGGTGAGAGTTGTTTCATCGTAAGTTGCCTAGCACCTCTAGAGTTTATCCACTTCTCTTTTTATTTTGTTTGGATTCATTCTGCCTGCAATGGAGGCATGTTGGTTTTTGTTATCCCTAGGATAGGCTCGGGGCCTATGTATGGTCTTGCAGATCCACATCTGTCCAGCTGTCGGCTTTTTCTTTACCCAGAATTCCCCTGTGTTCTGGCACCCAAGATATCATCAGGTTGTTGATTCCCCAGGTTTTGGAGATTTTGAATGCACTCACTGACTAGTTTGATATGATTCTTTTACATGCTAATGCTTTAATACGTGCTTGGCTATCTGATCTTATGAGGATTTTTTTGTCAGTGTAACCTCTTTTAAGATTTTCCAAGGCACAAGCATTGATGGTATGTATTTCCGCTTGAAAGACCGAAGTGTACTTCCCTAATGAGTTTGATTGCTCATATTTTGGGCTTGGACAGAAAACACCCGATCCGATCCTTCATTTGTTTTGGGGTCATTGTGTACCATATCACTGTATCTGATGCTCTCCTGTATCCGTCCTCTCCTTTATAGTCTGTTGAGACTTTATAGGAAGTTGTGAAGATTGTTTCTGGGATCATGTAATCTGTCCCCATTTCTAATAATGTGTGTCTGATTTTGTTGATTATGGTTTTTTGCCCGAATTGTTTAGCTCCTTTTCAGTTTAAATGTTTCTGGAGCCTAATTGAACTTTTCCTAGCGCCGTGTCATCTCCATGGTACCAAGGCTCTCGTCCTATTAAGGGAAAAATTCTCTTAAAAAATTGGCCTACTCCTGAGAATGAATAGGTCAATTGCCAGTCCATGAGAAGAGTCAAACATAGGGATCTTTTTACGTCTTTTTTTTGGTACGGCCAATGTGAGTCCACACTGTGGTGCTTCTTTGGCTAATTTATTAGCTATTTTATTACCCCACTTGTGCTTGTATTCACATTAATGAAACTTCCAGCTCATCTGACTGTATTTCTTGGATACACTGGAGAATTCTCATTACTAATTGCTCCATGATAAAACACTTTTCATTCCCTTTTAATTTTTCCACTACACTTTTCTATCTGAGCAGACCACTGTGAGCCTAATTTTTTTTTCCCCTGTGCATTCTAATGCTTTTAATGTTTTGACCAATTCTGCAGAGTTCATTGAAAGATTTTCTGTCAGTCCAAACATTGGTTTCAGATTTGATATGGGGGTCATAAAAAGCACAACCAACTCCCTTAGTTGAATATGTAGTGTCCGTTTTGAAAACTGGCCTTTAATGGTTTGCAATGCTAGCTGAGTGCTGGTTATGTTTCTTGAAGAAGAAAAAAAAAACTGGAAAAGATACTTCAGTAGCAAAACTCCAACTAGAAAAAGGTGAGAAAATTTGAAGATTTATGAAAGAAACAAAAACCAACATATCTGTTTACAATTAAAGTAGTAGATGTAATTTTTCCAGGGTATGGTATACTGCGCCCCTTTAAGAGTTATTGTATCCCCCCGTTCTTTGTCTAAAGCACATCGGTGAGTCTTATTTCATCAAGAAACTTCATTAATAGGTCCAGTTTCAGTGGTTGAAGGTCTTCTATGGTCACATTATACGTCCTAAAACATTTCCTCCTGCAGGTTCTGCAGTTTGTTTGTGTACCAACAGTAAATGTTGGTGTCTCTTCCGCCTTCCTGCAGAATCTGTTCCATTTTAGATTGTTCCAATCTTCTTTAAGTGTCCATTTAATCTGCAATGTCCTGTTAGTATTCGCAGTCTGTACCTGCTTCCTTTGACACATTCTGTGATTTCTTTCTTGCCAAAATTGGTTAGAAGATTCTTGGATTGTCTATGTCCGATGAATTCCATCGTTTTTTCATTTTGTTTTTGTCCTTCTGTCTGAGGTATTCAGCTAAAGATAAGAACCTTATGAACAAAAGAATCTGCCAAAGGCATTTTCACCTGTGAAGCAAACACTACAACTATGAAACTTTTTGTAAGTAAAATTGACAGAATAACCACCCACAGATCTTCAGTTTTCAAGCGCTAGATATAGTTTATTAACTTAATACAAATCAAAACTTGTAGTACTGCTTATGGTAGGTCCTAATCAAAACGCTTTTAAGAGAATAACGGTTTGTAGGGATTTAATCATCCCAAATTAAAACCGCTACCAACAAAATAAATAAAATGTCAGTTTTTATATGATTCAAGATGAAACAACTGGACAAAGTTCCTTAGCTGTCTGACAGTCTGAATTCAATTGTATGTTTTATTTCATTGTGGTTTGTAATGTGCATAGACAAACTAAATCAAACGATTATTTAAGTGAAATTTTGGGTGTTGTTTGTGTGCGAAAGGATTTTTGTATGCAGTCCTGGCCATAGAGAGCATGCCATTAATTATATTTTTCATGCGTTTATTTATTGATAAAAAGTATATAAATATTTTTTTTAATTGATGCTTATTAAGTGCGGGACGTTTTGTTTTTCTTTGAAGCCGTTCTAATAATTAAACTTCGACAATTTATACGAACCTCCCATTGATAAGCCTGTTGTTTGAATTCTTTTAGGTCTAGAAAGGCGAACCGTGATATACAACGGCGAAAACGGTTTAATTAATTGAATTAATTCATTGCTGAGAAATCAACAAAGTGGAGTTTTTATATTCTGACAATCCGGCCAGCACAATCACAATCGTCTGTTGTATAATGTATATCGTTGACAACTTCCAGCCGAAGAGGTGGCGACGTCAGCGTAGACTTTCAGAGGTCATCGTCACTAAAAAAAACCGCCTTACATGTATCATATTTAAATAAGTTAATTAATTAATTAATCGTACTGTTAAGAACCATAAAAATGAAAGCTTAAAAACCTCTATATAAAAATCCCTCCAAACATTCCTAAAAGTATGCAATCAGATCAAAAATTGGATATTTTCATATGAGGCATTAAGCCCAATCAATCTTCTTTAATTTATAATTAAATATCCAATAATCATTAAATTGACAAATCTTCATGAATAGAAACTGCTTAATTAATAAAAATTGCGTGTAGCATTAGTTTAATTGTTTTTTGTAACACATCTGCTTCATATTTGTCAAATCTTGGTGATCAAACAGCTGCCCAATCTACAAAAATGTAAATAATTAAGCTAGGTGAGATGCTGTCAAGGTTATAAGCAGGGAGAGGCAAGGCACTAACTGTAATTCAGCTAAAATTCTGATGATGAAACTAATTAATAGTTTTACAGGCTAATGAAAAAAAATTAAACAAATAAATAAATCAACAAAGAAACAAAATTTAATTGAGTTAGATGGCGTGAAAGCATGGTTGCAAGAAGTGAGATACAAAGTATCTTCCATCTTTCAGATAAAATTTAATTTTTGTAGATTAGATCAAAAAATTACTTATTTTTTGCTCACTGTTGCATTCAAACTGGTGTAAAATCTAAAATGTAATTGAATTAAATAAGATGTCAAGGTTATAAGCAGGGAGAGGCAAGGCTCTCAAAAAGATTATAATTCGGCTAGAATTCTGGTAATGAAAATTAGTAAATGTTTACATTTTTGCAATTGTCGAACATCTATCCATTAAATAAAATTGTGAATGAAAGAATTTCTATGTTTTATAAATAAAAAAAATAAAAATATAAAAAGAAAGAAACAATTGAAACTTTAAATGAGTTAGATAGCATAACATCAAAGTTGTAAATAGTGGGAGGCAGAGTATCTTCCATTTTTCAAATACAATTTGATTTTTCGGATGGTAGGAACAAAAAACTGGTTTTTTTTTTTTTTTTTTTTTTTTTTTTTTTTTTTTTTTTTTTTTTCCCCAATCATAGTCATAGTATTCAAACCTGTACAATCTGAAATGTAATTAAGTTAGATGACATCAGGGAAATAAGCAAGGCTAGGCCAGATACTGACTATTTCAGCAAGAATTTTGGTGATGATACAACTTATGAAAATTAACAATTTCTCTTAACTTTTGTAGCTTTCAAACTGCTGTTCTTTAAATTAAACTTTAATTGGGTTGTAAACAACATGAGGTAAATGTATTATCAATCTTGCAGACAGGATTTGATTTTCGGCATAGAGAGAGAAAGAACACTTCTGATTTATCAGGGTATCGTGTTACTTAACATCACTAGAATTTTTATGACATGAAAGAGTAATTTTTAATTATATAATAAACATAACATTACTATCGCATTCTGGTCAATGCCTTCTATCTTTTAATATTTTTTTAAAACTAAAAAGAACTGATTATTAAATAATTAAAAATGATTCTTTGTATAACTATAATACAAATTAATTTATTCAAACCTGAATATCACTTATGAAAACTAATGATTTTTCTCATATTTGCAATTTTAAAACTGATCAAGCTAATATTTAAATAAAACTAAAATTGTGTTGGATATTAGAGTTGTAAGCAAGGATAGGCAAGTAATCTTTCAAGCAGAATTTAAATTGTGGGTGATATGAGAAAAAAAATTTTTTTTTAATTCTGAAATTTCCAAACTGGTGTCCTTTAGTTGTAATTGAGTTGGACACTAAAATGTTTGGGTTATAAGTAGAGACACAAAGCTGGATGTATTTTCAAAAGAAAATTTTTATAACGATTAAGTTTAGAAAAAAATAATACATTCGAATCTTCTTAACTTTTGTCCTCGAGTTAGGGATATACTGTCAAAATTATAAGCAAATAGGGGTTTATGATTATACATAAGATTTTATGTTTATACACAATTTTTGTAATAAATAAGGTAGAATTTTTTTCTTCACATTCTTGTTGTTTATAAAAAAAAACTCATTGAGTTAGACAGCTTGATTGGGTTGTAAGAAGGAAAAGCCAAGGCATCCGCTATCTTTCAGTCAGAATTGGATTTTGGTGCCACTTTTGGCAAATTTTGTCTACTTTTAATTTTGTTGAACTTTTAGTAAATCTGAAAATTTGTAATGGCTAAGGTAGAAACACTTGTTTTTTTTTTTTTACATTTTGCTTATTCTGTAGTGTTACAACTAAGTCTGTATACATAAACCTGTAACAGATAAAACTTTAAAATATTGAAAATATTTTTTTAAATATATTTATTGTTTGTTCAATCACATGTACAATAAGATTGGTTAATCGTCGTTAAATATTAATGGACATTCTTTTTGGCTTCTGATTCTGTTGGTGGAAATATTTTCTTTTTTATCTGGTAATATAAAAGTGTTGCACCGATCACTCCGTATACTAACTTGGCACACTGAAAGAAAAAGGGAGAAAATTGCAAATAAGCTGGTTTGACACATTAAAAATATCATTTTGTAAAACTGCTGTAAATATAATATAATATGATAGACAAAAATTATAAAAGAAGGCATAAACTTAAAGCATCTTACATTTGCTCGTCCTGTATCTGTAGCGGTGTTGAACCTTTTACTTAGCTGTGCCCAGTCTCTAGCGATTTGTTTCTCCGTTTCACTTACCATACTGAGAAGAAATGTTTTTCCTCGGGTATTCAAATGAAAATTAAAATCAAATCTCCCCTCTGAAAGAGAAAATGAACTGAATAAGCTGGCATATATTGTGTGATAACTTTTACAATTATGCTTATAAAGAGTAAGGAAGATTTATTTCACAAAATAAAAAAAATTGTGTGGCCAGGATCCACCATCATTACTGACATTCTGTAAATTATATTTATTACATTAGCAAATGATAAATAATACTTAATAATATAATAATTAAATCTCTATATTCAAATTATAATATAAAGGAAACCAAACTATTCATTAGTTGATACTCAGCACAATTAAAAAATCAACCTGCGAAAAATAAGCTGCTAGTTTAATTCTTCTATATACAAGTTATATACGAGTATAAACATTGTGCGAAATAAATAATGTGTTGACAATGCTAGGATGCAGGTGTTGCTCCTAGAATTGTCATCAGCACTCTCTCCCACTCTAGAAATGTTATAACAATTTTAATTTTAATAAACGTTAGTCTTAAGCCAGATTTTCCCGAACGCATATCGAAGAGATTTGTCTTAGATTCATAAAGTTCTGAATGTATATCAGATTATTTGTAATTTCTTTGAATAAAAGTTTTTAAAAACTCATTCAACCAAAGAAGTTATTTAACTTACATAAATGTATATCTGTGTAAGTGAAATCACATATAAAAAATCACAATAAAAAAATCGCCCTTAATCCAACCACTTATTTTGACAATTTACTCAAAATTTAAAATTACTCGACGGGTTGGAGACAGGATGGACCAATGAGTCCAAAATGTACAGAATTAATAAAAGATCTTTTAACACCAAGATCGTGAAAGAAGAAATTCAAGGGAGATATAGAAAATACGTAATAGGATAGTACAAATATTCAATTTTTCAGAGAGACATAAACAGTGCATTTATGGTCTTAAACAATAAAACAGGAATCTAAGGAAAGGTGTTTAAATAGGCCAATTAAATTAAGTGCCCAGCATGCAGAGAAACATTGCTCAACTGTTCCTATTAATTGAATTCCCTAACCATCTACACATAGAGATGACATACATTAGAAAGTGTGAGGAATGCCACCCAGGTTGAGCTAGAATATTTGGGTGGTCTATTCAAATTTTTTAAGAAAACAGGGCTGGTTTTAGTGTATTTAGTACTTATAGATATATGTCGAAACAAAAAGTATTTATTAGCATGAATGTGTAGTTTGAGAGGGTCAATGGTGGAATGAGTACCCCCATCAGCCCTCAATTAGATTTGTTATATGTGAGGAAGGTGATGGAGGAGTATGCTACGACCCTTAGTGGATGTACATTAATGGGAAAGAATGTATTTCAGAGGCAGTGAGCTTGGATTTAGAAACTGTTGTGTTAGGGATGAACGTCCTTTAAAAATAATACTTTATCCTAAAACTAAATAGCTTCTAGATTACATTCACGCAAATAAATACACTCACTCCTATGAACACAATACATGTGACATACAAAGCATATAAAACAGATCTGTATACAATACAAAACACACGCTCTCTGTAAGGAGCCAAGCTACAAGTTTCTCTTATGTGAGGACTAATGTTATTGACCTCCATGTTGTTTTTGGGATGATTTTTTTAAAATGGCTTTATGTTCTTTGCATATTAGCCAAAGACAATGTAATTTATGTGTATTCGTTTTTCTTGGGGGGAAAGGGTATCGTGAAAAAAGGCTAGAGGCGACGGCGGGAATCGAACCTACGACCGCGGCCCCTCCTCCTCAGTAACAATTAAGAGCTGCAATGTTTTATGGATAATTAATAGTCATTAAATTTTGCATAATGAAAAAATCTTTATCAATAATTGATATAGATTAAATAATATATTGTAATTTGTCTACTTTATAGGTGAATTATAGCTGCAAATGTTTCGATATATTTGGGCAGTGCCATTTAAATTTTATTCTTAAACAAGTATGAACAGTGTTTTGTTAAATATCTAGTCTTAGAAATTAATGAAATTTAAGAAAAAATAATGTTTTTGATAGGTTTTATGACACTATTGAATATGAATGAGCAATGTCATAATAAACCAGAAAATAATGCTTTTCTTCGTTTAATTAGCACATTTTTACAATATATGTTTTTAGATAATGTATTTTAAAAATATTTATGTTGATCAGCCATTAATGAAATGTTTAAGAGACATTGACTGATAATTCTATGATGTTTACAGCATGATTGGTAGAGATTCACAATCTTTTATTTAGCTTTAAAATAACTGTTTAGAGAATAATTGAAAAGTGGATTCTTCGATTGTTGTAAAATGTCATATTAAAAAAAAGTTATATAGGTATGTTTGAATTTGATACCAACAATTCACTATCCCCTCTTATGTTCTTATGTTGCAACATTCCCCAACTCTTTTTCAGTCTCCGCAGTACCTTCCAGTAACCTTATCCGCTGACAAATTTTCCGTCACTTAAACAATTCAGAGTGGAAATCGATCAAAAAATTACCTGCCAAATCAAACAATTATTTCGAAGATGTCACTGCAACTGCCGCCCTGCCCTCCTTCGCTAAAGAGCATCCAGCATTATTTGAAGACAGCTAGTGAGCATGAAACAAGGGATCCGGTTGTCACATACTGGTGTAAGTTTATCCTATTTTTTAATTTATTTAATAATGTTAAGCGAT
The DNA here is from genome assembly GCA_039619505.1 of Cimex hemipterus. Taxonomy (NCBI): domain Eukaryota; kingdom Metazoa; phylum Arthropoda; class Insecta; order Hemiptera; family Cimicidae; genus Cimex; species Cimex hemipterus. Next base: position 15,531,947 of record CM077109.1, on the reverse strand, counting down.
GTTTGGCTTTCAGCTGAACTAAATCTATCCTACTCGGGTAATAAAATCATATGTCGAAACCCTTCTGGGTTTAATCTTTTATCAGTTTTTACATGATCAAATCACATGAAACTACACTAATTATTAATTCTGATGATTTTAATTGTACTGAGGGATGTATAAATAAAGCTGTTTTATGGTTTGAGCTGATTTAGATGGAACAAACTGCCAGATGACTGATTTTCTCTGGTATTGCAGTATATGCCTTATGCTCAAAATATATCGGAATTGTCAAAAAGCCTGAAGCTGCTGTTTGAGGCAAACGGGATGACCGTCTAAGTAGAAGATAGATTTGTTATCTGCACTTACTCATCAACCCCCTAGTTGAGTTCTAGCAAAGAGGGGAAATGAGAGAAGAGTGGGAACATGGTGAATCATAGAAACACAACTGAGCATAATTGTATTCTTATTAATTGTACATTGGTAGAAAATGCTACGAAGCCTGAAATCTATGGTGTTTCCTATATTGGCGGTGATGCTTGGTTTGTGTCTCCTGACGAGAGTCTGCTGTACACTCAGTAAAAAAAACCGGTTTGCCCAGAATAAGCTCCAAATCCTTTTTTAAAATTATTTTTGTAAATCTTAATATATTATTTAAAGGTCTATTGAAAACATTTCAAACAGGGGGCCTAGCCTCATCCCCAATCTACCTATTGGAAAGAAAAATATTTAAACTGAGAAGGCTGATCAATCACCAAAGAAAATATAAATGATTTATTATTATTCAGAAATCGTGAGATGTGGTCCGGTGTGATGTAGGTTTCAGAAAAACATTTTCTTTATCAGGGAATACTTTGGGATTTACAAACATTTAACAAATACATTTAAGATGTGGTAAAGTGAATTTATACAATGCAAAATATATTTTTTTATATTCAATCAAATCCCAGGCCCTGAAGATGATCTCAATAAAGATCAAAATGTTTGGACAATAAAGAAAATATTTTTCTGAAACTTACATCACACCAGACCACATATTACGATTTGTGAATAATTATCGATTAGCGGTCACAAATCACTACATATAAATGATTTAATTGAAAGGTTGTTTTCAAAATAATTTAGAATTAGCTAATCAATAGGGAAAACACCCAACATAGGCAGCAAATTCATGCTGAACCAGCAGAGAGTCACTTATTGGATCTGTCTTCAAAACGTGTTTGAGTTGAATTTTTGAATGAGCACCAACTCACAGACCATAATAAAATCTAGGCAAACACTTTGTTTTTAACCAAGTCACACTGTCTACAGCGTAATTCTTTGTTTGATATTGATGGATACTAGGAAGTGGGGTTTTAACTCCTCCCCCCGCACTGCAGCCTTCTGCCTTATTGTACCTAGTTCCCTAGTTCAGTGCTATTAACTTCCTCAGGATTAGGCCATTAATTGTCACTGCTACAATTTCATTCGCTAGGTTTTTTGTATGTTATGTCTGTATTGAGCCGCTGCTTCGTATTCAAAGATATGGATGGCTGTTTCTTCACCTTTATGTTTTCTCAGATGCCAGTGTCCGTTGAGTAGTCCTGCCACTCTTCTAAGTCTGGTCTTCTTCAATTACAGCTCTAGTTTGCCTGTGGTGAGGGTTGTTTTAGCAAAAGTTTACTGTGTCTAGCACCCCTATAGTTTATCCACTTATCCTTTGGGTTTATTTGGATATATACAGACTGTCAAGGAGGATTCTGTCTTTCTTGTATCCCAAGAGTAGGTTCAGAGCCTATGCATGATCTTCCAGATTCTCCTCTGGCCAGCGTGTGTGCATTTCCATTACACAAAATTCCTCTATGTCCTGTCCCCCCAAGGTATAATCAGACAAATGTCTAATTTTGTTGTGATTTTTTACACACTATTGCTTTAATAGCTATCCGTTCTTATTTTTTGCAAGGGTGCAAACATTAATGGCATGTATTTCTGCTTGAAAGACCGAAGTGTACTTTGTAATGAACTTGATTGCATATTTTTGACTTGTACTTAAAACACCCAAAACACTTCCTTAATTTGTTTTGGAGCCATAAGTTAAACATAGCCTGACTCTTTACATTAGGTTTAAAGTATACACAATCAATGATACACGCTTTTTGACAAGCTGCCACTTACATTTAATAAAAATCCATTGGCTTAAATGAAGGACAATTTCATGTTACTCAACTGAATATTTTTTTTTACAAATAAATAAAAATTCCATCAGAGGGACCTCCTACTGAAAGTTTCCTTTCTGTTTAAGTTTGGAATATTAGGTGATGTTTAAAAACAGAATAAGAAATGCTAGAAAAAAGCTGACAGAATGAGGTGTCAGCCAAGTTTTGCACAAGCAAAAAAACAGTATAATTTCATCATCACAGTTCATATGTTTTGGATTAAACAAAGCGAAGTTTTGACAGTTGGCAACGTTCCAGAGTCCTACCAAGGATCCAGTCTCCACCAGTTAGAATCTCTAGTTAGATGCTCGAAAAAAGGTCCTGGCAGCTTGGAGCTCGCATCAGAGTCATCATTCATCTCCTTTTCAGTTACAATACAGTTGCTTTATTCGCTATTGTTCTCCTTTATTTTTACGTACAGGCTTAATTCTTATTTTTTGGTGGAGATTCTTCCATTAACTTGATGAATAGTTCTCTGTTTCTAATCTGGGTGAACTTAATGTAATTGTTAGATTGCATAACAGAGGGAAATCATTGTATGAAATAAGCGACCCATGGCAATTTATTTTCTGGAATAAGGATCCTGATAATGCTGAGAATGGCTGGAAAAATTAAACATGAACCAAAAGTGTGCCGTTTTCAAAGAACTGACCAAAACCCATCAATTCCAGATATTCTGTATCAGTATTATATTTACCCAAATTAAAAGTCAAAACATAAAGCTTGAACACAATCCCAGAAAGAGCAAGAAGAACAGGGAAAAGCAGATCCAATTTGCTAAGAGCCCGATACATTTTGGGAGATTTATTTTCACTGAGAGCAAATTAATTGTCTCTAAGAAAGTGTGGTGTAAACAAGGCGAACACTTGAAATTAAAAAATTCACTACTTTTTTTTCTCGATTTCCTTCCTCTTGAGCAGCTGAGGCCATCAAAGATCAGGTGGATCAACCTGGCACCCAGAAGGAGATTTGTGGCGAGTCAGGAGAAGAGCTCAGTCCTGTAGGCCCAAGGCAATAGATGGCGAGAGGATCAGATTTTTCCTCCTTACGCTGTTGAAGCAACCAAGGGTCAGGAAGGGGATTCACAGCTGCAGAAAGGAGGATAACTTTCCCACCATCCAGAGACTTTAAAAGACTCTTAAAAGAACTTTAAAACCATCATTATAACCACCATAAATGGTACAGTTGATTATGAAACAATACCCCAAGAAACGAGACTGGAAATTGAACAACCAGTGACCAACTAAGTGTTGGAATTTAAAGTAGTTATTTGGAACCATTTTCAAATCTGAGAAGCTTTGGATCATTTTTGATGAGTAAACAGCATATTCTGATTCCCCTTTGTTAATTTTTGCTTAATCTTGTTCTCACCTGATTAGAAAACCAATGGTCTTTAAAAATTTGCAATAATTAATTTTTTGAAAATTAAATGCTTGTTTTATGCACATTTTATGTTTTATACATACAAGAATTGGAAAATTGTCCCTGACTTATGACAAACTAACATTGTGGTGAATATCAACGAATAAATTTTTTTCTCACAAGTTTAGCTAACCCTACCAGCTTAGAAAATTAAAATGGATTATTATTATTAATTTTTTTAAATGATTATTAGTATTTATTATATTTTTAGGTAGACTTTATGCGCTTCAGACTGGTTTGAAACTGGACAAGAAGTCCAATGAAGCCAAGGCTTTGTTAGTCATGTTGATGGATTGGTTGGAGATGCAAAAAAAAGCCCTTTCTGACAATGAAGCCATCACTAACGATGTCGCCGCACAGGCTCATATCGAAAATTACGCTTTCAAGATTTTCGTATGGGCCGACACGCAAGACCGTTCCGGCGTGTTTAATAAGTGTGGTTTAATTATGTACAAAACTAAAAATATTGATATAAATGTAAATCGTTTTCAACAGGAATGTAGTCAAGGCGTTTTACACTGCCGGAATGGTAATGGATATATTGACCATATTCGGCGAGCTGTCTGAGGAGGTGAGCGCAAACTGCAAATATGCAAAGTGGAAAGCTGCCTACATCCACAACTGCCTGAAAAACGGCGAGACGCCGGTGGCCGGGCCGTTCAATGTTGACGAAGACGGACAGATCCAGATGGACAACTCACCACCGCAAAACAATTGTAATCCAACGTTCAAATTAGTGTTTTATACATTACAGTGAAACCTCTTGCTAAAGGTCATAGTGTCATTGCTACTGCTGTTTTCTAGGTTTTCATGTATTGCCAGAATCAAGAACTTTGTTTCTTCATTTTAAAGCCAACCTTTAGTGGGTCAGAGCCATTAAAATAAAATAAAAAAATGAACTTAATAAGTTACAAATTAAAAAAACAAAACAAAAAAAAACACTTCAATTCATTTAATATATTTTAAACTACTCAAAGAATGTTTATGTTATCTATGAAAAATGAATCTGCCCTGTCCTTTACTCAGAGGTTTGACGTACTGATGATAGTTTCTTGTTTTTTTGTTAATAGAAATTATAATTACATACATAAAAATATGAATTTTCCATCTGTAACTCCTCCCCATTGGTTTTTCACTAACAATTCAGTCTCTGGTGAATTCTTTCCTGGAGGAGTTCCTTATTGAAGGTGTCTTTACATTGTATTTTTGCTTTTTTGAAGTTTTCAACACGCCCACAGTGCCCGAACCTGACAGAAATCTATCGCCTGCAGTCACGCCTCAGGATAACTTCAATATTGACGTACCGAAAGTGCCTTCTAGTTTGCCTGATGATAACTCACAAAAGTTCACACCCGTTCCGCCTCAACAGCAGACAGTGCCTCTACCGCGTACAGGTGATTTCTTACAATTTACGACTTTTCTATATAATAATTTTTATTCACTGATTTATTCTACAGAAAGTGGCATCCCCCTGGATCCAACGCTGATAACAAAAGCACAAAAATACTGCAAATTCGCTGGCAGCGCTTTGAATTACGACGATGTCTCAGAGGCAATTAATTATTTACAAAAAGCCCTAAGACTACTTCAGACCGGGCAAGACACTTAATTTACTAAGTAGATAATATAATCATTGCACTACTTAAACCATTGCTTCTTTGTAAATAAACATTTTCAATTAATATTTTTCCTCTTTTGTTAAAGCTTATGTAAATAAATTGTATTATGTATAAAAAATATATACGTTCAAAGACCATGATTTAAAATGAAAACATACCTAGAAGGAAGTGAAAAAATAAAAATTAGGTTCATATTTATCATGTATTTTTTTAGGGTAAAAATTTTCCTGTGTAAAGGAACTTGTTTTTTAATCCTATAAATCACATTATAAAGACGTGTAACAACTTCTGAGCAATTACATTTTAAAATAACAATACATCCCTAAAGTTTATTTACACTTACGTCATCGTAATCGCTAATAAAATAAGTAACTGAAGAAGAAAAAAAAAATCTAGTAACGATTTTTACAAACTATGACTATATTTTTACATTTTTCTCTTTTTACAAGAAATGTGTAAGCAATATTGTGAACAAGAGAACAAAAATTAAACGTGTCTTTTTTCCTTCTCATATTAATAATTGTGCAAATTTAACTTCTAAGGACTCACTGACATAATTGTATATAATATAATTATTAATTGTAATTAAATGTTCATGCAAAGAATGATCATATTGTTTAATATAGTTTAAGGCTTGTTTGTAGTATGACGTATTGTTCGACTTCTCAAATTTTGTCCAGAAGGCTCGATTTTGTCAAGGGAAAAAACATACAAAAAATTTTAAAATAAAATTCTGCTAATTTATCACATTCGAGGCAAAATTAACAAAAAAAAAAAAAAAAAAAAAAAAAACGAATGATACAATCGATGAGCTCCTGACATGGGACAATACAAGACATTAAACCTAAGTAGGTAACAAAGACTTCGTCGAAAATGGAGCAACGGACTGAAATTTCTTCAGTGCTCTTTCTCTTTGGTTTTACACTTGGTACGAAAAAAATTGACACAAAATCTAATCAGTCTTGTTTCTTTTGTTTTGCGTCACCATTGCTTGTCACCGCTTCCTGTTTCCTTTTGAGCTGCCAGTCTATAACCATCCGTCCAGTTAGCATAAAGAAAAACACCTGAAATTTATTTAAAAAAAAAAAAAAAATTAGACATTAATTAATTTATAGGATGAACGAATTGTAAGAAAATTGAGCTCAATATTTTACCTCAGGCGAGAAGAAATAATTAAGATTTTAAAGGGCTAACAAAAATACTGAGAATGAAATAAGGCAGCTTTGTGGAAATGTTAAAAATATAAACTTTTTGCTGTCAAATATATAGATAAAAAGAAAAAAAGTGGCTTCTGTATACAGAGACATTTCGCCTATACCTGATGGAAAATTAAGTGAAAATTTTCTATTTGATGCTCAACCGATGATCAGATTTTTTTTCCCCCAGTTAGTGTGTGTTAAAATTTTTTGAAGTTGTGAGGAGTGATCAAGAATCAGGTAGTTTAGAAAAACACCGTCTTCATTTTTTTTTTTTTTTTTTGGCCATATTTCAAACTTTATTCGAGTCATCTTCAGAGCATAAAGTGTGGTGCTAGCCTTGTGTACACTACATGTGTATATATATGTGGAAGCATATATTATATAATAAGTAATTTGTAAATAATTAAATTATTGTGTGTGATGGCAGAAGTGGTTCAGGGATATGCAAGCTGTTTAGAGTCGCCAGGGGCTTTGCACATATGAATATGCATACATGAGCAAAATTAGCTTGTAATTTGCTCGTTACTGATCATTTTGATCTGCCTGTTCTAATTGGGTTGACCAGTCAGAGGCAACACATGGCAAAATGTGTCTGACTGACCAACCCACTGAGGAAATGCTTGATATGATCGGTAACGATCGAATTAGGAGTTCATCACTCCGTATACTACAGGAGAATACACAATTTAAGTAAGCTTATTTTATTTTATTTTATTAAGGGCTAATAAAGTTTAAAAAATATATATTTACCAGTGCAGGAGCAGTCCTTTCAAATTTGTCATTTACCATATAATGGGAATAGACTGCCATTACCATTAAAAACAGCAGCGTTATGTTTGCTCCTTGTTTTACAGCATCTGAAATCCAGATGTAAGCATAAAATATAGTTTTCCTTAATAAAAATGAAGGATTATAATTTTAAAAAGCCATGGCCTGAATCTAAATATATATAAAACACCTGTGAGCACTCAATTAAAGAATGGAAAAGACTAAATATTTCAATTTGCCAAATTTGTTGGGCCCTTGTAAAAGACTAAAATAGGACGTCCTTGATTTAAATTTTGCTTGGTTTCTATGTTGGGCTGTTGCTTAGAGGTGTTTTTATTTATTTTTCGATATTTTGTCGTACCTATAGGCACGACGGCCATCGCCAAGCCGCAAAGGAGCTCAAGACCTCCGATGACTCTTCTGTACCACTTAGCAGGTATTTTAAAGTCTAGGGCTTGCGAGAGGGGGAAAACTTTGGCGTACTTGACGTATTCTTTCCTCTGGAAAAAAAAATCGAATTAAAAATATATAGGATGGTAGGCAATTGGTCAAATTAGGGCGCATCGCTTGACAATGACCGACTATTTTGGGATTTGGCCACCTCATTTTAGAATTTCCACACAAGCCCAGCCGATGTACCAACTCTAGTGGACCCGACCACGGGCAACGCGACCTGCCAACGGAGCCGCCGGCAGGATGCCAGATAAATTCGTATATTATTATTTGGGCGAAGAGAAATAAAAGAAAACATCTATAAACCGTTGGATTTTCAATTGATGAAAATTACAATTTCCCAGGGTTTGAAAAAAAAAAAACCCGAAACTTGAGACCTGATAGATTCAAAGGAAAGATCACAAGAAGCCGTCTCGGTACGACCGTAAGGCTAAAATTTGCTTGGAACGAAATTAGAAATAGCTTTGCTTATCTCTTGTCTATAAAAAATATTTCGGCCAAAAATAAATCACCTCACAATGTCACTCAATCTCACACACTTTCACACAGACGAGTCTGTCGGAAAATCAAATAATAAACAAATAATCAGCATTGTTTGAATAAAATTCAAAAGAAATTCGACTGTAAAAAAGATTTGGGAATTGATAACTCATCAAGTCAATGAAGTAATCCCATCAGAAGCAGCTATGAAGTTAACAACTTAAACAAGGCTAAACTTTATTGGCAGATTATTTATATTTAACTTTAATCTATAGAAATAAATCAGACAATTTGAGTTTGTCATTTAGACAATTGAATTTTGGCTAAAAGTCAAGTTTAGTAAAGGATTTTGGCTTTTTTCAAGCCGGATTATAGAGGAAAGTAACATACGAATTCAATTTTTCACTGGGAAAAATATTCTTCTTTTATAATTTAATTGTGGGATTTTCCTACTTTTTTAAGTACTGCTAATAAAAGTTTAAGAATTTATCTTTGTTAATTGATAGATTGGTCACAGCGAAAAAATAAATTTAAAAAATAAAATATAAGTCTTGCATTTTCAAGCAATAAATTGTAAATTGAGCAAGATTTTGGCCGTTTTCTTATCCTAGCGCGGTCAAATTTGATCAAATTACGTTAAATTTTTTTTTAACTTGTAATTTATAAAATTGCATGTATGAAGTATACTTAGTACGTAAGTTTTTTTTATATATAATGTAACGTTTCGTACAAAATTTTGAAATTTTTTTGTTGATCTTTATTTTATGCAATTTACATTGATCTTCGTGACAAATATGTTTGAAAAGGTTGAAAAATTGTTTACAAATCGGTTCCAAAAATTTAATTCCAAAGCATTAACGCTATAGGATGAGTTTATCGAAGGGTTTTTAACGATTTGAATACTAAATTGTGCATTTTCAATAATTGAAGTTTTAATTATAGTAATAAAATTGGGTTTTTATTAAATATAACTGCATGATCTAATTTTAAGGGGAGGTGAATCTTCCAAGAGGAATGTTTATTTAAAGGCTTGTTCGAGGGAGACGGCTGCCTCCCTCAAAACCAATAAATAATTTAAAGTTTAATGTACTTAATAGAATTTTCTTAGTAAATGGATATTATTAATTGTATTATTGTAATTTATATTAGAAAAAAAAGTAAATTGAGGACAAAAATAAAAAAATTGTTACGGTTTTGCTGGTCTAACGATTTTCCACCCTTTAGCCACTCCCTCGGTCCGAGGGTGCGAGGGGGTTGGACGGTGACAATTGATAGGAGTCAATTGAGAAAATGCTAGTACATACCAAGTCTTTGTGCAGGTCTTTGCTTATGAACGACGTCAGTTTCATTGTTCCGATAAATATAAAAAAAAGTCCAAGGAGGACCGAAAGGCTTTTCAAGACAATCGAGCCCATCGCGACAATCCGCGTCCCACCCTGCGACCCGTCGGCACCTTGTTTATCCCGTTTCGTCCCTAAGCTCTGGGGAAGGACGGGATCGAACGCATGCGTCTGAAATTCGGCGAGTCGGAGTTGCGCTTTCGCGGATCTCGGGATTTAGATTTAGATTTGGATTTGGACGCGATCGTGGGATCGAAGGGAGACTGGAATCGGAATTATTTTTCGGAAACGCGATCGTCTTTTGTCTTCAAGAACTGCCGGCTGCTGGCGGGAAATGGCAGAACATAAAAGTCGGGGCTGATTTTTAATTATTTTACAAATTAATGAACAAAACAAAAATCACAAATCAAATATAACATCTGTGAAATGCATTTGTTTATAAAAATGGTCTAAAAACTGGAAGTTTGTATAATGTTCGTAATAAACATAATGGTGTCCTAGGCTGATTTTCATAACAATTAAACGAAATATAATTTTATTCATACCAAAATCAAGTTAATTGGTTTATTATTTTATTTATCATTTATTGTCATTTTTAGAATTGCCTGACTTAAAAAACCAATCGATTCAACTTTTCATGTCTAACATTTAGTACAATTTTAATATAAATATATTTTAAAAAGGATATATCTTTAATTGTACAAACTGTTCATTTGTAAAAGGTAGTAATAATAAAGGCAAAAAGATACAAATCAACAGAATCAAAGGTTTGTTTAATTTTAAACAAAATGGCGTCCTGGAACTATATTACCAACCAAATGTAAACCTGTGCTGAACAGAAAAAACAAACTTTGCAATTATTTGATATCAAACATGTATTTATTAACATTTAAAATTTGACATCGTTGCAAATTTAAGGCTTTGAAGAATAAACAAAACCATGAGGAAAACTAAACTTTTGTCTATTACTTAACAAAATGGCGTTCAGGAATGTTGTCCTAGGCTTTCTTGTAAAAATTACATGTAATTAAATATCACACCACAGTCATGCTAATTTTGATCGGTTTATTTACCATTTATTGTCTATTTTAGAATTGACTGACTTAACCAACTGATAAATCTATTATACCTTTCATTCCTAACATTTAATATAAATTTAGAATAAATATATTTCAAAAAGAATGTATTTTTAATTGTACAAATTGTTCATTTGTAAAATATAGTAATAGTAAAGGTGAAAAAGATAAAGGTAAACAAAATCAATCAAATAATTATTGAGATACCGTGAGATGCGGTCTGGTGTGATGTAGGTTTAAAAAAACAAAACAAAAACATTTTCTTTATTGTGCCAACATTTCGATATTTTATTAAGATCATCTTCAGGGTTCAGTGTTTGTCTTCTGTGTACTTGTGCCATTCTTGCGTATCGTGTTGAGAGTGCCCAATCTCTATCTATCTTGATCAGAAGCTCGATACCGAGGGTAATCTTGAAAGGTTAATTTTATGTTGGACAACATTGATTATGTTTGAACCTGCATCTGCAGCACGCTATAAGGTATTTGTTCATTGGATTCTCCTGTATGACAGAAATGTCTTAAAATATACTGTATATTGACCGTGAGGAATGTCTTTCTTGCTCTGTAATATATACTGCTGATCTGTAAACTTTGTATAATATTAAACTATAAAGATATAGTAGTAATACTGCATATTGTCACACACCTGAGGCCGAGCTAGCTAGTGCCCAGGGACTACATTTTCGTCCTTGGCTTAATACACCATAGCTCCATCCACCATATATGTAATTCACATGACGTCTTGCCATGATAATTACACCTCACCGCACAATACTACAACTTAATTTTTTTTTTAATTGGACAAATCAAATTTTAAATATATAATTACCTCGATTATCTCTAATCTATTTATTCTCACGATTTGTCCACTTTGTTATTTTACAAACCTTTGATAAGTTTGTTAAATGATTTATTTAAAATAGAAAAACACATAAGAACTCCATGTTTTGACAAGACATAATGTACATTAAAATTAGTACCAAAGAAAAAGGAATGTGCAGATTCAGTGAAAAAAATGGAAAAACCACAATATACTTACTGCAAAGATTGTACATTATGTTCATTGTTTTATAATTTATACTAAGGGTGAAAGGAATGAACTGGAGAGACTTAAAAAAGTAAATTAATAAAAATAAAATATAATACAATTTATTTACATATAATACAGTCCTATAGAAATATGTACTAGAAAACAATACAAAATATATAATTTTCACTAATTCTAAGGGTATAAAAATTAAAATAATACTAACTGCTCATAGAAAAATTAATAGGCCGACATTTTGTGATAATTAATTTCCCTGGATTGTCAACATTGGACCAGTGAATTTTTCTGTTATTGCGGATTCGTATTACTGGTATGTTATGAACTGGTGATTTTTTGGTAAGACTGCCTTCCAGATTTTCCGTTTTGGGCATAGTTGTACTTTCGGCCTTTTCAGCGTATACTGTCTTATTATGCACTCTGGATTCTTCACTTTTAGCACCATGATCCGAAGTGATTTTTGCATCCAGTTTTGAGCTGTCGATGCACCCTTGTTGCAACGAGTTATCACAATTTTTAGGAGGTGACTGGGTTTTTTTTGCTTCAGGTACTTTTTGATTTTTCCCCTTACACTTTCTAATATCAGGATTCTCGCTGTTCGGAAGAGTCGGAAGGAATATTGTTGAATGATATAACCTCGTATCCTGTTTGTTTATCACTTTCATAGGATTTTTTTCTTCTAGTTTCATTTTTTCATTTGGCGACTTATTTGTGAGATCGCTTATACCTGTAACTTTTTCAGGCTTGTGTGTTTCAATTAAATTATTTAACATGACATTTGGTGCTTTACTTTCTGAACCCTTCGGTGAACCAAATACTTGGAGTAATTTTTCATTTTCTCTATTTTTCAAATTGATCACATTTTCGTTTTTATTTCCAGAATTGTCTCTGGAATCCATATTCAAAGATTCTCTCCTTATTGTAATTTTCTGCTCTAATTTTAAAGGCTTCAATACCCATTTCATCTTTTCCAATGGTGCTTTATTCATCTCTGATCTCCTCGATGAACCAAATACTTGAAGGACTTTTTCGTATTCCGTATTTTTTAAGTTCATCACCTTTTTTTCCTGTTCTGACACGAATGAATCTTTCAATGAGAACATTTTGTTGATAGTTTTGGATGAAATTGGTTTTGTCACAACACGCGGTGTCTTTCTTGGTTTCAGTACATTGACAGGTTTATCAGGATTTTTTTCCTCTCCCTTGCTTTCAGTTGCAGGTTGATCAATCGTCAACGGGCTGATTTTGACCAAAGGTACTTTTGACTCATTCAATTTACAGGGGGTGTTCAAGGGAGAAATTTTATTTTCAACTTTAGTCAATGCAGTTATGAACTGAGTCGTATCTTCAAATTGCCCCATAAAAGTATCCTCATATTTAGGATTTACAGGTGGGCTTGGTTTGCAAGGCTCAAAAACCAAAGGTGGCGATGAAGACGATGCTGATTGAAGACTCGGATTTAATCCTGAATTTTCAGGTGAAAATAAAGATTTTGCTTCATTTTTGCTTAAATCTTGAAACGGCCTTTTGTCTTTATCGACAATCACAATCGCCTCGTCTTTTTTTGGTATTTCAATGGTAACCTCATTTTCACTGTTTAAAGCAACAACTGTTTTAGTTTTCTCAGTGAATTGAGAATTTTCAATCTGGGCGCTACACGAATCTTCGTACACTGTTGGAGATGATAGATCAATTTTTGTGACCTCCTCATCTTCACTAAGAGAACTATCGACCCATTTAACAGGGCTTCCGAAAATGTTCAACAGCATACTGTCCAAACATTTATTTTCCATTTTATGTTTTATTTTAATGGTGGGCTGGACTTTTACCTTCTTCTGTGGTGGTTGCAAGGAAGTTTGAGACCTGGTCATAATTCTTGAAGGCAGCGTGTCCGCATTCATACTGCAGTTGTTGGAAATTGGGTTAAATGTATACCTCATCCTTTTTGCAGTCCCACGTTTAGACATTTCTGTATTTTTATCCATTTCTTCACTCCTGTAAAAAAAAATGAGTAAGTATTCATAAAATAAATATCACTACAGAAACTGACCTTTTAGGCGTAATTTTGTCTACATCAGTCTTTTCAGGATTTTTGACTTCTTGTACCTTCGTTGGTACCACTGCTTCATTAAGTTTACTGGCTTCTAAGCTAGCCAGCTGTTCATTTCTTTTTGCCATCCTTTCAGAAAACAAGGTTTTAAAAGACTGTTTCTGAAATGTTGGCACAGGGAAATCTTTATTTAAAATACATTTGTCAAAAGTGTTTGTAAATTTTGTTTCTACATTTTTATTATCTTTCGTCTGTACAAATTCATTTTGCTCTGTATTTTTAAGGCTTGATATGTTGTCTTTAACTTGAGCATCTTGATTATTTACACTATTTGCTATAAAGTCTTTTAATTTATTACTTGCATCTTGGATAGTAGGAGAATCAGATTTTCCATTTCTTTTATCTTCATCTTCTTTTCTTTCAAGGTTTGATTTCTCATTATCTCTAGTTAAACTTTTTCTACACACTTGATTTTCCATTTGGCTGATTGCACTTTTCTGATTTGTTTCTTGTTTGGTTCTCATGTTTTCCTGAGATTCTTTTACGTTGTAGCCTCTTGAAGTTCTCTTTTCTTCAATACTCTCAGTCAATTTCTTTTGACTGTAAGTATCATTAAAAGGGGAAAAATTTGGGTCTCGTATGTTGCTTACGAACTTCCTTTCTTTTTCATCTAAATCTAAAGACAAACTTGCATTGACTGGTTCGTTGGGATCTCTTGATTTCCTATGTAAACTATCTCTATTGGCGATTTGACTAGATTTGTTATTGTGCATTGTGAAAGCCCTTCCTCCATTTTTCAACCTTTTATTGGTCTCATCCAGTCTAAAATTAAGAAATAAAAGCATTTTTTATAAGAAAAAGTGTTTAGAAATAAACTAGGTTTAAACTTTTACTCTTGTCTCAAGCTCTTGATGATCTTGTCTTTCCTCGATATTTCTGATTGAGCGGTTTTCAGTAGTATCGAGATATTTAAGGATAAGGCATTGCACTTTTCCTCAAACTCTTCTTTTTCCTTTGTTGCTTGAAGGAGACGTGCGTATAAAGTGTCATTTTTTTCTATTAGAGTATTGACAAGTGATTGAAGCTAAAAAACAACAACAAAGGATTAGAAAGTATATAATGTATGATTTCTGATACAAAGTAGGATGACTGTGGCTGTCATGTCAATTATTTAAAACAATTGGCACTAAAGTAAAGTGTGTCCAGATAAAATAATGTGCAATGCATCATAGTCATACGTCACAATTAGAAAGCGTATCTTGATGAAGCATCTAACAATCAAAGTCAGTTTAAATTCCAAATTTAAAAATTGTTTCAGAAGTATGTTTTATATGATTTGCCATTCAACTATCAAATGCTAAAATATTGTTTCAATTCTTAGGATACCAAGTACAGTTTTGAGTAATCTGGCTTCCAGATCTGACAATCATTTTGGCCTTGAGTCTGACTTAATAAGTATTTCTAGATGCCAGATCTGATATTAAGAATCAAACTAGGATTGTGGCCAATTGTCCGAATCCAACAGACAATTGTTTTTGAAAGTTGACTGAATTGAAAAATGAAATTCTGACCAATCATTGGAAGAGTAAGCCTAAAGACCAAATCCAAATATGAATGGAGTCCAAGAGTTGTGGTCCTGAACAACTTACTATTGAACCCTACTTTGTTTCAATTGAAAACAAAGTAGGGTGTATGTGGCCATTGTACAAATCCGGGATTTTAACAATAATTTTTAGATATTTAAGCTTAGCATGTGGTAAATGTTATTAGATAAATGCCAGATCCGACAATACTCCAAATGCTGGTATGACAATAATTTCTGATCTTGGATCTAGGAAATGAAAGCTTAAAGAAAGGATACAAAATTGTTTTAAACAGACAGACTACAAAGTAAGATACAAGACTGATCAAACATTTATCAAACCCCACAATTGTTTTGATTAGCAGCACATGGAATAAAAATGTGTGGCTGCGGTCCAAATTCTGAAATTTGGGTCTAAAGTAAACAATGTGGTAAAAGAATAATAATATAATGCATAAATTCCAAATCTGATAGTTGCTCTAAATACAACTGGCAAATGCAATGGATGGAGTATGAAGTAAGATATGAGTTAATGGATAATAAACTACTGAGCCCACAATTGTTTCAATTAACAGACACAAAGTAGAATGAGTTAAACACATATTTAAGCAAGAACTATTTTGTGATTGGTGTAAATTTTAGTCTGTTTAGATATTGTAAAAGGTTTATTCTATAGCTGAAGCAAATGATTCCTTGCACTTTCAACCAGTACCATTTAATATAATTTAAACTGAACATACCAATTATAAATGATTATGGTTCTAAAATAGAAATTCTGTTCAGTGTGCTGTATGACTGTCAAATCTTATCATTATTTCAAAAATTGGAACTAAAGCACACGTGGTCTTCGAAATGCCAGATCTGACAAGTTTTAGACAGTTGGGTTGAAAGTATGATATGAAGTGAGTTTAATGATAATGAAATTCAGCGGGGGGGGGGGCACGAAAGTGGACTGAAAAGCTGAAGCAGAGATTTTAGATATGGCTCCATGGAAACTCGGAGAGTCAAGCCAGGAGGATAAGAACACTCAACCAAAGCACACTATCGTAGAGATCTCAGCACAAGGAGGTGAGATTTCCTCCTTAGGTCCGCAGGGTGATGAACCTGACATTTGATCCTTACTGATCATCTTACCTATCCTTCCAGATTATCTTACTACCTATCCTTGATGGGTTGGGATCACAAAGACCGACCAGAATAATTTACAAAAAAACAGATTAAATCCCCCAAAGGCATTGACAAACAAAGAAATTGTTGACACATCCACCTCTGAAAATGCCAAACCATGTCTGATGGACCAATTCAGAGAATATAATCCACAACAAGATGATAAATGTATCAAAGAGGAATGTTCTTTTCTAGAATGTTGATGTGGTTCTTTATATACTGGACTGCAAAAGGTAAGTAAGCTCTCTTGCCTATACTAGTAGCCTGGTCGCCCTAGAAAATTCATGAAATCCCTCGCCCAGTTAGGTAAATTTTCTGTTATTAACCAAGTCTGATAAAAAGTTCAAAGAAAGGTATCATTTCTTCAGTTGGACTTACACAGTGTGTACTTAAAGAATTAATAGTTCAAGAATATTTAGGCTAAGTTTTGGGTTTTAATCCAGTATAGCTAGAGGCATTTTAATTGAGAATAACAAAAAAAGTATTGTACACAATTTATACCTATACTGTGCCACTTTTTTTTTCTTTTTTTTAACCAACTCAATGGTTTTTAATGTTACTTGAACTGTTTATCAAAGGAGTGGTTGAATGTTAAACCCCCATACATTACTTTATTTTTACATAAGTAGACTATGGGGTACAGAACTTCCGTCTGAAATGGGAAGCGTAACCCTAGATGCAAAGTAAGTGTGACCAGGTGTCTGACTGTCAGAGCTCTGACAATCAGATACAAAATATGGTGAGCACAGTAAGCCGACAAAGTCAACCAATTCTGTCCGAAGTATGGTGTCAAATAAAACCGGAAGATGTAAGTTCAAAGCATTAGATGCTTATGAAGTCAAGAAAAGCACAATATACAATTATATATTTATATGCTAATATTTATATTTTGTTGTTTTATATATATATATATATATATATATGTGTGTGTGTGTGTGTGTGTTAATTTCATAAATACTAATTGGTACGAGATGTTAGAGTGGAAACCTGCCTTGTAAAACCACTTTTTTAAATCAATTTTAATAAGACTATTCTCGAAGGGAAAACAAAAATGTACAAATTGATCGTGCATTTACACAAAACACCTTGTCAAATAGCCATCATATCTAAATCCAAAAAGATGGCACTAGGCAAATTACTCGGTCTGACTAGTCATGTGTTTTTGAAGTCACTTGAATGTCTTCAGTGAGGAACTGTTTGTCCAAGGAGTGGATTCGATGTTAATGAAGATTACTTTACTTTTACTCATACAGACTATCTATTGAGGCTGTCAATCATTTCTTAACTTGGATTGGAAATAAGAAGTGTGTGTCCTATATGTAAAGTGTGAATGTCAGACATGCAACATGACGAACGTGGTAAGCCATCTGACAAAGTCGGCCGATTCTGTCTACTGTATGGTGCCAAACACCAACAATCATCAAAGCTTTAAATACTTGCCTAACCATAAGTTTAATATACAATTATATATTTGTATGCCAGCCATTAATAGGATTTTTTACCTAGAACCAGTGTTAGTATCATAAATTATAAATGGAAGATGCTAGAAGAAAACATCTTGTAAAACCGACTCACCAACTTTGTCAACAATTCCACCAAAACCATTCTTCAAGTGAAAACAAAAACAAACGATTGGGTCAGAAACCATTCGAAAAATTTAAAGTGATTCCTAAATCGATAAATTAATCATGCATTTATGTACCAAAAAAAATCACACCTCGTCAAATTTGTCGCCGTATCTGAATTCAGGAAGATCTTCATATATATCCGTCTCTGTTTCACTCATTATCTGTCATATCTTTTTATAAACATCCACTTCGCGCAACTCTTCATGGAAATAAATTACAGATAAATGTTCAAATTAATTTAATAAAACGAAATGAATTGGGGGGAAAGTTATATTTCGCTGTGGTTTTTTTGGGCGCTGACTTAGCTTGCATATAAACACAAACAGCAACCAACGTAAAACCTGCTTGTTTTCCTTTGTGATTAAATTGGCGGGCGTTCTCCAGGACATCAAAAATGGATAGGCTGTAAATTTTCCAATTTTGTTCTCGTTATTCTATTCCCCTTCGAAGATTTTCGACGTTTTAAATCCAATTAAATCTAATAAAGGGACGATAAAAAATGGAAAACTAAAGGATGCGAACGGGATTTGGTTGAAAGGAGGGAAGATCGAATGGGCGGTAAAGAATTTGGGCGCGACCGTTAAGCTTTCTTTCATGTCAGTTTGAGTGCTTCAAGACAAATGCTATTATTTAAAAAAAGAAATTATTATCCAACTCGAAAATCTTCAAAGGTATTTCATTTATGATATCGCATAAAACAGCTATATTATAATTTCAAACTAATCCATCCCTAACCATACTACCATCTTATTTCACCATATTGTGTAATTTGTAGTTCCTCAAGGTTCACTGCTTGGTCCTTTTTTCTACTTTAAACTTGTTTTTATAAATGATCATATTGTCTTCCACATATTAATTTTTATCTTTTGTCAACGATCTGAAAACCTATAAGTACAGAATCAAAGACAACATGCACTATATTCTAATCTTGTAGGCATCTACCACCGTATATCGTTCCTCCTAAAATAATATAAACTAGTTACTTTTTTATGTAAAAACCTTGTCACTTATCCGATCCACTTATATTTGTCAGTTTTGATGTTACTCGAACATTTCAGTGACGAACAGATTTACTGACAGTTGCAGCGTCAGTTCAACATGTGCTGGCTCACATACCAACCCATCATCACCTTCATCATGCTAATTCTATATCTGTAAATGATTATAAATTATTAAAATATCTTACCATAAAAGATCTTGGAATTCATCTTAATTATAACGAGAAATGGGAAAATCGGATTAAATTTTTAATATCACACCAGTGGATTTATTAATTGTACTACTATAAATTTCCACAATATTTACACCTTATTTTTCTTTATAAAGTCGTTGTGCAACCGATTTTTGATTATGGATGTACCAACAAATTAGATTATTTGTCGAGGATGAAAGATCCAAGATAAAGCGTTTGTAACTCATAAAAATTATGCATATGGCCATGAAGTGGAATATAGTTGCAATCAACCTTATGTTATATGAGTATTTTTTTAGCGACTAGTTTTAATCATCCTATTTAGCCTTGCCAGTGGCTTGTTAGAGCAGAATCTTGCTTGTGGGTTTTTCTTCTTTTAGTCATAGACTCTCACAAAATATAAAATCTGTTCTGCAGTCTCTTCTTCTTCCTGGCAGTATCTGCAGAGTATTTGTTAGCCAGTACTCCTATCCGTAGCATATGTGTTCTTAAGCGGCGGTACCCTATGAGGAATCCAACCAGAATCCTGGCTCTGTTGTGGTTTACGCTCCAGGCGATACTACTACTGAATAGAAGCAAAATGGACAATGGAAAATGGTGGTGTTGAGTAGAATATAAAACGATGTACGATTAGAGGATTAAGGAATCAAAAATAGTGCGAACAGCAAACATGTCCCTTTCAAATTTTTTCTATGCCCTGAATGCTCAGGGACCCATGCCAGGTTCAAGTCATTGGTACCAATTTTATGCCAGGGATACCATACTATTGCATAAACCGCCTTTACGTAGCAGGCTAAGGCTCTAAGTGCCACCTGACCTGAGAAAATGGTGAAAAAACCTTCATAGAATTTATTTATTTCTCTGGTGCAGAGATGTGACTGACCAACTCTTGCAACTTTTAGCTTTGTTATGGTTTCAAATGGTTTATCAAGTCAAAGGCCAGATCCTAGACTTTATTACTGATGTGGTAATTGTCCTTAGTCATAGTCTTCAGTTGAAAGACATTGGCTTATTGACTAATTTAATAACTGCTTAAACATTACAAAATAAAAGAGGAGTGTTTTTCCTTATTGAAAATGACAAGAGTTGTCTATGGGTTTTGGTATGTGATAAGTAAACTTGTGTTGAACCAGTCACTTACCGGGTTTGTCTGATAACCCAGGACCAGGGTTCTGAGGAACAAACAGGAGCAGTTCCTCACTGGAGATGACAATGCCAAACACATTTGCATAACTCAGAAGCCTTCAAGTGGAGGACTGCTCAGTAAGTGACCCTGGGTCAGTTCAACATGATTATGATACGTTAGTCCGCTTAATTCATGGAATGAACAGGAACTTAATATTTTACATGTTTTTGAAATATTGAGAATTCAAAGCGTATGTGATTTTTGCTTAAAAGGTATTGAACCCAATAAAGTTTTTGATAAACATGAGAACAAGTCCAATCAGTCGTATTTTTCTTTTCTTCAGGTTACTTTCCATACACTATACTTTACCATACTTTTAAGAGTAGGTTTTCTAAAGAATAAGGTACAAAAAATATAATGTGAGGAGAAAAAATTAATAACTTTCGAACGTTATGTATTTCATGAAACATGAAATCTCTTATTAAATCAATACATCGTAATAATATTGAGAGGCATAATTTTTGTCAAATTATCTCCCGCCATATTTAGTTAGTGGAGCAAATAAAAGATAGCGGTAGCTCGAGCGGGTAACGAGATCCACGTTGCCCCAGCGCATGCGCGATGGTCCCCGAGGGAAGGACGGCCCCTCAGTGAACAATCCGAAGCCGTACCGTCCGTGACTGTCAGTTCGACGCGAAGAGTCAAAATCCAAGAAAAACTGACAATATCGTTTTTTTTTTGCCGATTTATAAAAAATACAGACACGGACCGCGTCGACAGACTTTGCACGTTTACCGGCGCGGAAGTGTTTTTTTATTCCACGTCGAGTGCGCCAAATATGAAGTCTGCAAGGTGTCTAGTGGGAAGTGTTAAGTTGTGTTATTGTCTTGTACCTGTCTGACCCCGGGATAACAAGGAGCAAGGTAATTTTTTCACTAGAAACTTTTTATGAACGAAAAATCGCTATGGGTTTTCTTTTACGTTTCGCACCCTTATTCAAGTAGAAAAAAATATTTTCAAAAAAGTTTACACTTGTCTTCAAAGCGAGGAGGGAACACCTTGGGACAGGTAACTGTGCCTTTGGATTGGGTTCTGATTTTAAAGATGGCGCCTGAAAGAACGCAGCAGCCTCGAGACTTACCTTGTATAAAACACAAATCAAAAATGAGCATTTTCTATTAAATTCGCCTTGAATAACATGAAGAGGTTTGCCAAATTTGCCGGAAATTCTCAACAACATTCATATTATTTTTTTCTTACTTAAAAAACAAAACAAAACAAAGACCGCAAAAAAGTTTTTACTCCAAAAAAGCACAAATTGATAAATTTAAAAGATAAAAGTAAAAGTTGTAAAGTTAAAATTTAAAAAAAGGTAGGCCGTTTTTAAGCAGGAGCAACGTGATAGAAGCAACAGGTGTCGGGCGAAATTCGCTTCCCGTCGTCGAGGATTCAAGCAATTTTTTGAAACAAACCACTACAAAACCCACTTAAAAAATTGTTTATATTTATAACAATTTAAAAACTATTTTAGTCATTGTAAAACTTCTTAACATATCGCCTACTTTTCTATGCGTTTAAGTCTTCATGTTTAAGACCCGTTTTGTTTTGTTTATTCAAATTTCACAGGGAGATTTTTTCATTTTTAATTTACATAAATCTTTATTTAAAATTTTTTCGTATTTAATTTATAATTTTCCTCTAAAATTGGCATCAGACAAAACGAAAATCTTACGTTTAAACAAATGTCCTTGGCGCGTGGCGTGTCTGGCCGGCAAAATTAAAAAAAAATGTTTTATTTTTAACGGCTTGTTGCCCCAGATTTGCACAAAAACAACTAATTGTTGTAATTTCACACTAAAGATTTTGAACTAAGTTAATAAAGATAAAACGTAATATTTTTCTCTAAATGGAAGTGTTGATAAATGGGCACCAATTTTTAATTATCTTGTACTTTACTACTTTACTCATGAGTATAAGTTATATGAATATCACGAACAAATTACTAATACTTCTCAATGAATATATATAGCAAATAGACGTAATTTTGAATAGAATTGTTTGTTGCTCAAGGTTGCGTGAAAAAAACAACTGTCCATTACATTGGGAATCAGCAGGTGTTGTATTTTGTAGTTGGATTGACAAGAATAAGTTACTAATATTTCTAAAACATTATTATTACATGATACGTTGCCGTTTTTGGTGGCATATTGGGATTTATCTATGTTGCCGAAGAGTTTTTTCTTTTTTATCGAACTATCTGGAATAAGTTACTACCATTAATCAATTTTTTAAAATTATCTGTTAAATTTGTATACCTAATTTTTAACAGATCTGTTTTATGCTTGGTTGTTCATAAAAAATGTTATGTATCGAATTGGGAATCACCTGCGTTTCCCAAAAGGATTTTTTAAATTAGATTATCACAAATAAGTTATTAATATTTTCCAAATCTTAAGAATGGGTTGCCCAACATTGCTAGAGGAATTTTAGTCTTGCATTATTTAAGGCTAAGGTAAAATGTAGACCTAGTTTTTAACAGACCAAGTCCAAGATTGCTCTTTCAGAGAAAATATAATAACAAAATTTCAACTTTTGCCCATTAATTTGGCAGGTTTCACGGTTTGTCATGTCAAAAACAATTATTATTTATGGTTATATTACATATTTGTTAAAGGGAAAACCCAAATAAATCGGGAATCACTTTATGGAAGATACGTTTAGGGCGTTGACGTTAAAAATATACCTAATTTTGTATTGACCAGTGTGGTCCAAAAGTACTCATGAAAAATAGAATAGAATGTGCCTAATTAGAGTCTATTTTTGCAAAAAAAAAAGTTTAAAATACAATTCACTTTGGCGAATAAGAAATCTGGGCGTTACATTTGTCTAACAGGGTTCTTAAAAAAATTCAAAGAAATCACTTTTCTTTAATTATGTATTTCTTTAATTTAATTTTAGATTTAGTTTAGAAAGTAAAAATTCAGGTTTAAATTTAAGTGAATTTAATGAAGCAAAATGAAGTATACTTCACTAAAGCTCTCTGTGGGCATTTCATTCGACGCCGAGAATCCAATACGATGAATTGAAAAATGGCAAAAAGGAGGGAAAATTCAAAAGGTGGGGTTGAGATGTGAAGTTAGTGTCCGAGTGGATTGAGGTTACGATAGCTTAAGAGGTAGAGCAGCGGCGTATCTGGCCGAAGATCGTGGGTTCAAATCCCGCCATTAAACTTTTTTTTATCTCAACTAAAAACCTTAATTAATTGTAATATATTAATTGGTCAAGCGGTCCACGAAATTAGTGAATTTAAATTTAAGTGTAAAAAATAAGGTATAATTTCGAATTGCCAGTGCTCTCCAAGTTTAAATATGTATTTATTGAAATATCACTAAATAACGACTGATTTATCAGCATTTTACATTTTTTTCAATTTTGTGGGAGAAAAAATGTTTTGGTGTTCAGATCTTAGCTTAATAAATTCACTATATATAAATCTAAGAAAATAATATTACACATTTTAACTGGCTAGTGTTGCACAAGTTATTTATTGAAAAATCTTGAAATAATCGGTAACATTTTTCAGTATATTCAATTTTTGTTAAAGCTTAAAAATTTACTTTCAAATGTATATATATATAATATTATAATATACATTTTTTTATTAGACCAGATCTTATACCAAAAATTTGCCGGCTTTGCTCCGTGGTGACGGGCGGGGTTAGATATCTTAATTAACTATAAAACCATAAAAAGTTAACTAAATAGGGAGTATTGTGAAATAATCAGGATTTAAGGCTTACGTTTGTGTCTCCCTAACAACTAACTGGTTAGTTGTAAACCTTTTACACATAATAATTTCGTTAGGCCAATTAATCGTTTAATTAACAAATTGTAAGTAAATAGTACAAAATGTTTATGTATTGTACTCTAAAAGAACGTATTTATTACTTAGGAAAGTACGAAAACAACGATAACTTAATTTTCTTCCTGTAACTCGCTAACAAATTAAGAACAATCTTTCAGACTAAATGAACTTTATCTTAAAAAATCTAAACAAACTTTATTATAAGCTAAACTTTCTGAGAACTAGTAACCATTATCTAGTTTCTTAATTCCGACGGTTTTGAAAATCCCCGATTTTAGGAAATTGTGGACCTTCTTCAAAGTCGGGTGGGTCTACTGTCGCCTTAGTTAATAACGGGAATTAATTATATTCTGAAGATGAGGCCAGGCTGTAGAGGTATCCCGCATCGACGAACTCACTTGTCTCCACTCGTCCTCTGCTCCGACACCCTCTCGTACGCTAATCTTAAGCCTATCCTAAGCCGTATTAATTGGAGATTGACACATAGCCTCTTTAGTTCAGGCAATATAATTTAGGATATACCTGGTTAAATATAATACATATTTTGTTAAGAACGTAAGACAGTGTTGCCAAAGTTCTTTATTTCTAGAAAACCCTTTTTATTAATAAAAATAATATAGCAGAGTTAAAGAAAAAAATCCATGTTTAAAAACTTATGAAAATTTGGATATAATTTTTGCTCTTACATCCCAAAATTTGGCTGGATATTTATAGTACTCATTCATTGAGAGATTTCGAAAAAAATAATATTATTCCTCACTACATAAAAATACTTAGTTTGTTCGCTTAATTTGATTCACTTTGAAGAATAAAAAAAAACACTAAAAAATTGAAAAGTGTGAAAATTAGTCCTGATGTGGAAACGTCCAGTGTTGCTAAATTACACTATTTAATTACAGATAAGGTTAAAATTAGAAAATAAGAACAATGAATTGCAAATAATTTAAATTAAAATAAGTAACAATTTAAAACCATTAAAGAAATTTTTTTTTGCATCGGACATTCACTTCCAAAAAAGGAAATAATTCCGTCCTTTTTCAAACCGAGTTCAAACTGAAAAAAGTAATTTGCATTAACTCACAGTATTTCATATTTATTAGTTGAACAACTTCATGCTTCTAGTAATTCAATTTAAATAAAAAATCTGGTTTTTTTTGTCTTCTAAGGGAAATTAAGTTTTTATTTATGCAGTGTTGAGGAAAGTTTCTTAATTATCGAATTATTTTAAAATAGTAATTATTCAAAAAATTAATAAAAGGAATGCAATTGTAGTGTGCTCAATTATTTTCCCACAGCGATAAATTTTATCTATGAAAAAATGTAATGATGTCAATTTTTAAGGATGAATTTTTACAGCATACATAACGTTAAGCAATTTTTTTAGAAGTGTTAAAACAATTAAGATTTCATCTCCAATGATACTTACTTACACAGTTAGAAATTTGTTTAAAAAGTAATTTTTTAGGGATCGTAATAATCTAGGGAAATAGTATTTTTTTCACTGAAAAGTTGCAATGACCCAGTGCTGTCCAAGTTAAACTGATTTATCGCAGTTCTCTCTACCAAATGAAAACTCCGTTTTTGATTAATCAAAGGGACGGACACCATTTCTGTTGATAAAGATTTTTCGAACGGTAAATTCCTTAATGATGAATTTCTAAATAATTTCTCAACGGCAACAAATTAGCCTCGACGAAATGAATAAATGTTCTCAATGTTGACCTTTGGACGGTTTAAAAGAAGGAACAACAGAGTCGAGTGAAATTTACAGGGCAAATTTACATTTTTGTTTGTTTTAATTTTTGAATACAAAGTATATATGAATAAATAAAATAAAATTTTCGACAGGACATAAAAATATGGGGAAAAGTATTTATTTATTATCACTAATTTATTCGACCGTCGTGCAGTATTGTTTTGTGTTTTTTTTTTTTGCAAGGTTAAAGCTTTTGCCAGCTTATTATTTAAATTTTGTCGGTTTCTAAAGTCAATATTTAGAACCTTGGGTTTATAACAAACAAAAAAACTCGCTCACGCACGTACACACACACACACACCATTTGAAAACTTTAAATGGGCTTCAATCTATTAAAGACTAGAACAAACGAAAAAAATAAAGCAAAACCAATGTTTATTTGTCAATTGTAAATATCCTGTAAATACGTTTATGAGCAATCAGCAATGGGAGCAGGTGTAAATAAATTCCCTGCCTGGTAAAGTTACTACGGAAAGGAAAAAAAACATACACCAAACACACTCACAGAGGCCATACTATCTCTCACTCAATTCTCCATTCTACTCTCACTCTTTCATTTACTCACCCACTAACTCAAATATTTTTTAAAAATGTTGTATCCCAAAAATATAATGCACTATCTCTGTCATTCTCCTTTTCGCAAATCACCTGTCTGTCTGTCTATCACACACACACTCTCTCTCTCCCCCTCTCTCTCGCTCTCTCACTCACTCACACACTCGGTCAATACACATTATTCAATATTTCACTCATTCTTTCATTCATTTCTTACTCACTCATTTATTCTCCCACTCTCGTTGAAATATTCTTCATCATATTATCGAACAAAAATGTAACGAGTTTTAAATTAAATTTAACAGTAAGTGAAGTAATTTCACTCATCTTATCTAATTCGTATCTTAGGTAGATTTTAGGTACTTGTCTACTGTTGATGGATAATAAAGTTTACCGATGATTTATGATTACAACGAAAAAATTATCTCAATTATATTGTACATCTGATGTGAAGATACAACTCTTTATATTTTGAAATATTAATCTTTGTCGAACATATTCTTGATTGTGATGAATTGCAATTGAAATGCCATCAAATAGTGTTGCCCTTCCTCCCGTTCCGATGAATAGAAGCGAAAGAAGGGATGTTAAAGTGATAACCGTCCCATTTGAATATATTCAGCTTGGAATTGGTTTCGAACCGAGGAGGAATTTGTCCTTTCCGCTGCGTTAATCCATTGTCCTTGTTTGGCAATGTCATCAGTCCCGTGGCGAATCCGTACCGTTGAGTCTCTGTGGGCTCTGTTATAACAAGACGTGGCATCTTCAATCCAAGGAAAAATCTTTTTACAAATTGATTTCTGAGCTTTTTTTTTAATCTAATCTTTACTTCGAATTTATACGCCTTGAGGCCGATAAGCCAGAACTACGTTTAAAAAATTAAACTTACCATTTGCCTGTTTGGTTAGGAGAGGTATGGAAAACTAGCTTAAAGTCTTTATTTTTTACCTGGGTTTTCCTCTCATATCGATACTTTATTATAATTTATAATGTAAGTAAAACTTGAAAATCAGAAAGTAGTAGTGCTGTGCTCATATCCAGTCAACAAATCCTTGTAGTTCTAATAATTAAAAAAAAATTGTTCTCACTTTGACAGACATTTAAACCCAATGCAATTTAAATAAACTTTGATTGAAGATATTGATCGCCCGTGATTTTAGGAATGATAGACTGTTGTGTAATTCAATTAAAACAATTGACTTTAATAAATTTAAATAGTTTTTTCGTTCAAAGTTCAATGGTTCAAGGGTTAAATTACGATTCGTTCTCACCAAGCTTGAGTTTAGAAAGGTTAACAGCTTTTTTTAATCAAGGTGTTATTTAGTTTAAATCTTTTTTGATTGTAATAGATGGTAAATTAATTTTCCAAGTTTCCTCTTTTGTATTTCACAGAAGTGAGTACTTATTCGTATCTTTTACCTTAGAAAATATTCTAAGGATGTCAGGAATTTGTACACCTTGAATTCTATAACAAATCCTGTAAAGTGCAAGAAATTAAGTTATTCGTGTCTTTTTTTTCAAATGATCCAGTTCTTGTATTAACATTTAAAAAAATTCTTATTTTCTTATAATGTCTGGAAGAAGAAGGAGAAAAACCCTGCTGGGAAAGAATTTAAATGGATGTCAGACTTTCAGAGCTGTCCTGAAAGAAGAGAAGTTGTGCGAGTTAGGAATGCCGAGAGTGACCTATTGATTCTCGGCTAAAGGATTCTGTATTCCATTAATAACTAACATTGTAGCACAGTTTCAAGACCAGGAGTTTTTATTTATCAATATATGTATATTTTGTATGAATTATCGATTGGCTCTGTTTATTTTTTCTTGTCGCGGTGACAAGCGTGATGTGTCCTGGTCTTTTAAGTTCATCGCTCCCCCCCCCGGCGAATGATTTGTTTCTGGTTTATCCTGTGCCTGGTACACACTCGCGTGCGTACCGAACCCAACCTGATTTATCTTCTTTCCGTTCTAATTGGATACAGTGCACATCCCGGGTTTCTTTACCCCAATTGAATTACCTTTTTATCGATTTGGATTTTTATGGTTTGAGTCGCGCATAAAGCCTTTTCCACCGAGTCTCGGCCATAAAGATCTCCAAAAGAACTGTAATGATCAATGGTGACGGATTAAATTAACGTGAAAACCTGCCACACCAGAAAAACCTAAAACTGTTAGCCTCTGTATATTTTCATAATGATATAGTATGGTGACATCCTTTTTGTAACATAACCCTTGCTTTATTTAAACCTAATTCAATTACATAAGATTTTGCCCTAGCAGTCACAAAATTTTCGACGAATCTTTAAGAAGATAATATTTTTATTGAAATCTTTGTATATTTTCGACCATTTTAAGTAAATAATTAAAATAAATTTCTTTGTACTGCTTGATGTGATAATAAAGATTCATGATTGCCTGCTAGGTTTTTAATAATTTTTAGTGGTTTTGTAAGGTGCTATCCCAAAAACCTTTTTCTAAGATTCAATGTGTGTGACAGTCCGTTTGTCGGTAACTTATTTCGAACCAATAGGCATAAACCTATAGGTAGACATCCTATGATAATTATGATACGGCCAAACGATTATATCTCCTGCCGAGGAAGGATGTAGTCGGAGGATTAAGTTACAATATATCACGTGACTGATGAATAGAAACATAGTCCTTTGTGCTTTGAAACAGTTTTTTGTAGCATGAACAAAGCTTTCTAGGAGATAACGGACAACATGCGATTTCTTTCTTAGCTCGCATGACTAGAGAGAAAAAAACCCGTTCTACTTAACAGAGTTAAAGTTCCACTTTTATTAATTTCGTACGATTCATGTCCCTTTTTTGCCTGCTGTTGGAAAAATAGTTTATGATGTCTGCATTTTAGTGTGGAACTTTTGGTAGAGGGTTTAAAGTTTACCGTGTACATTCTTTGGTGCTCCAACTTTTCGCTGATGTTGAGCGAATGATTGCAAGGCAACAATTTTAGACGGCAACTATCTGACGACAATTTTGTACTTGCTATGCAAATTTCAGTTCAGAACTGGGCCCATTAATACACCTTGTTCGTCAGTGGTCAGACCTGTTTCGCTAAACTTGTACTTCTTCACACTCACCCACTCATTCACTAATCCACTGTGAAGAAATATCTCTCTTCTCTCTCGCTCACTCACTAATTCTCTCTCTCTTTTTTAGTCACTCACTCACACATTTAGAATTCATGCGCGCAAACACAAAACGTGCATTCGCAAAGTATCTTTCTCCTACACTCCACCTATCACAAAATTGCTTACTCATACACCCACACTCAGATTCACTCTGGCGCTCTCACTCGTTCGCTAAATTTCAAACCCACCCTCATCAACACCACCACTCCCTCAAATTTTCTCACAATCGAACTGCCGTCCATTGGGTGCACTTCTTGTAAAAATGCTACAACCAAACCTTGACCCCAGTACGCGAGCATTCGGCCCGCGAGTAGACTGTTTCACGTAGGAAGCTGGAAGAACTCGATTATGCTAATTTATTTTAAAAAACATACAAAAACACGCCGTGCAATAAATAAGTGGGCGAAGGTCCTGCAAAACAAACAGATCCTCCTTTTTTTATTATCTTTCGTGAATAGAACCGCCTGACGAATTAGTTCCGTTTCGTTACATCCAATTTGTTCTACGAAGCAATGTCCTAATGCGATAAAGTAAATTTGAGTCATATCACGTCCAAGACCGTGACAATCGTACGTTATCTGGCCGAAAAACGTTTTTATAATCTTTGTTTTGCTGGTGTGTGCATTTGTCTGTGTGTGTGTGTGTGTGCGTGCGAGAGAGAGAGAGAGAGAGAGAGAGAGAGAGAGAGAGAGAGAGAGAGAGAGAGAATTGAAAACAAAAAACGTCCTCCGTTGTAAAATCCAAGTTCCTTACAAAAGTACTATCGTGTGTTCAATAATTTGCAGTTGTCTGCAACATCTTAACTGAAATGAAAATTTATCCTCCTTACTTTACTTAAACGTATAAATAAGAACCCTATCAATATTGAAAATATTTGTCCTTTAATTTGTTAAAATATCATTTTTGTCATTATTATTGCTGTACTTTTTTAAAAAGTGTTTTGGTCAGTAGTGGAACTGCAATTTTTTAATTTCTTGGATGTTCTCAGTTTCACGTCCATGTGCTGGGGTTCTTATTAAGTAAAGTTCTTAAGGGTTAAATCCTTATTTGCTATGTAAGTAGAAGAAGTAGACACAGATTTTGTAATTTGAACAACTTACCTCTTACAGTAGTTAATATTTGTTTGTCCCAAACAAAAACGGTATTGCACTAATAATGGCAAACTTTTATCAAAATTAATTACAATATTAGTTTTAAGAAGTTTTGTGTGTGCGACGTTCGAAAACAAATGGCATTGAGTGGACGCACGACGTCGAGCTTGACCGGCCAACCGGAACATCGAGGACGTCGCTTTAATCTATGAAAATTTCAGTATGCACTGCTTAAAAAGAACTGTCGAACTGAAGTAAAAGTTAGATTTCCCATTCGCGTGTCTCGATGTTTAATTGACTTAGTTTTTGGTAGGAAGTAAGTCGATCACTCAACTTAAACGTAGTTGGGTTAGGCCTCGTCAAAGAAAAAAAACAAAAAAACTAGGAAGTTTTACGGATAAAGAAAAACTGAACGTTAAGAAGCGAGTTAGCATGCTTAACAAGTTCTGGACGCACTAAACCGTTTAAAAATCAGAAGTAAGTTTGTTTTGGTTTTCGTATAAAAGGTCATGGAGCTTGAGAGTGCGTGCCTATGGTTACTATAGCACCTATCGATTGTGGCCACGGATATTCTCTTTCATTGTGTTAGGGGTAGTTGTGTGATTAGGTTCGGTACCAGGCCGTACTTCCTACATCGTTCCGAAGTACCTGCTAGTAAGCCACTCGGCTCACGTACACCTTCGGATCCACATCATTAGCTATGATGAAATTCTGCTACAGGCCTCATCATGTAAGTCAGACCCGGAGGTTACGTACCGGTTTCGCACTTTGCTTTCGCTTCATTCAAGCACGAGCAAAAAGCTTTGAAACAATGTCAGGGTTTCGAGTGGATTTATATGTGACTAATAGATTTAGAACGGATGTACGATTCATCCGGAAATTCCAATCAACCTTACGATGGCCTTTTTATTTTTTATTGTTTACTTTTTAACCTTGGATAGCAAAATAGGTTGCCTATGCTATTTTCAGAGGTATCATATTTATCCTTCATTCGTATGAAATTTCATTCTTTAGACCTCACTTTTATATGGGTTCATTGTCTTCTTCCCCTCGTACTTAGAACGCGAGACGCCGTCTATACTTAGTCCCTGTTTATGCTTGTGAGACATCGATTCCCCTTATGATCGTATTGAAGCGAACACCAGATCTTTCAATCAATTCAATTGGTTTTCCAGTACCAAATCTTCCTTCCATCATATTCTTAAAAATAGAAGGGGTGACCCATTCTTAATTTTATAAAAAATAACTTAGTATTTTCCCTGTTTGTTTGTTTCTTTCCTAAATGAGTTGAATCATTATAAATTGAATTACAGAATCTAGAAATAACATTTCTTTTAAAAGATAATTTACAAAAAAATAGTTTCAATGTTTTTTCGGAATAAACATATAAATCATGTTTTACATGATTATTTATAGAAAATTATGTGTTTCCGTAGATTATATTGCATACTTGTTGACTATAATATGCAATATTTTTTCACATCGTTTTGTATTACATCCTGGAGAATGGAATTTCCTAACTTTGACTAAGGTTTTTGTTAAAATGCTTCTTCATGTATTGCTCCTGAAAACAAAATAAAACCCTAGATCTGTCCTCAAGCTTCCTTATCTTAGTTACATATTTCTCTTATATATCTATCTTAATTTTAGTCCAATTTGCAAGGATCTTTTTGTAAATCTTTTATTCAAATATTGACAATATCAAATCTTGGTACAATGTCGTCTTCATTTTCTCTAAATTATAAGGATGTTGGTTTAAGCTTTAATTCAAGCCAGTTTGGTCAATTATCTCAGTAATATTTAAATGAATTTGTTGCCATCTGGCTTTACTTTTTAAGCTTGTTCACTTTTGGCCTAGTAAGCAAATTATTTGGTAAAACCTCTCTTCAAGTATTTATTTTATTAGACAAATTTTATTCTTACTGCATGTGTAGATATTGTTCTGTTTGTATCAATAATCCTTACGATTTAAGTCAAATATCTAGGCGATAATCCATAGAAGATTTTTGTTAAATGTTGATCAACTGTGATAAACAATCATGATATCTGATAGCTGAGTGCCCGGCATTTGCTCTCATGTCATTCATTTGGCTCATTTTGTAATCTGAACTTTCTGTCAATTTTATTTTTAACGGATTGTTAGTTTTTTTGCTACCTTTACCAAGATATTAGTTTATTTTAAGATCCTTATTGTTTTGAATTGATTTTTCATGAATTATTTTGCCAACCATCTATTCGCGTTTTTCGATCTACGCTAACTGTTGGCAATGTGTTAGGAAAGCGCACTTCCTTTGTTAAACGGTATTTTGGAAAAGGGAAAAGTGCTTATTGTTATGATGCCAGATTCTTGCGTGGGTGGTGCCAAGTTTCCAGGTGATTCTTTCCCGGAACACATTTCGAAATATATTATTTGCCGAATAGCAGATTTAATCTTTAAAAAAATTTCGATTGAAAACGAAATGTCGAACAATAGTTCTATTATTTAATGTTGCTAAAATGACGAATAGTATGAATTATTTTTGCCTTTAATCAGTTTATCTTCAGTTGAAACGAGGCGTAAAGATAAAAAAATAAATTACAAGCTTTTGGAACGCAGTTTTTCTTAATGTTAGTTAAGATAAGTCAATCTAAATTGGTGTTAGGTATAACGGAATAGGCGATAAGGTTTTGTTTAAATAATTTTGTCCCTCTATAAAAAGGCTAGTGTGCTTAAAGTTTGTCCTGAAAATGAACAATTAAAAAAATTGCTTTGCTTTTCTGTACAAGAAGTTCTTCGCATCCGGTTTTCACCCCTTAATGGTCACATTTAAAGTTGTCTTAAAGTATTATTCAGCGCACAACGGGACGAGTGGAGAGATGAAGAGAAATTATTCCTTCATGCTCCAATTAGTACGACAGTTATCTCCACCTTTATCTAGATTAATCCATTTGTTTTGTAAAAAAGTTGTGTCAAGTTTTATCAACTCGATTCCGAGCTGTGCAAATCCATGCTCCTTTGACCCTTTAATTTTTAAAACCGGGGAACCTCCCTTGCATTCTGTTACATTTTCAAACTATGCCTGTTGTCGAAATCAAGCCCAGTCAGCACGTAATACCGTCTTTGATCGGTTTATCCTTCAAAGCTAATCTACGGATACGGAAACAGCACAGTTATCTTATGCCACATTTGGACTTTGAATACAAATGGCTGATCGATTTGTCCTTGTTTATATTTTATCCTAAAATCAATCTGTGTTCATTTTTTTCGCAATACAACATTTTATCATATAGTACCGAAGACCTA
Source organism: Cimex hemipterus (assembly GCA_039619505.1). Classification (NCBI taxonomy): domain Eukaryota; kingdom Metazoa; phylum Arthropoda; class Insecta; order Hemiptera; family Cimicidae; genus Cimex; species Cimex hemipterus. The sequence goes on along the minus strand of CM077109.1, from coordinate 15,497,927 downwards.
ATAATTTATTATTTTCCGCCTCTTACTCGTGTGGAAAAATTGTCTTCTTGAAGGTATGAAATAAAATACGTCCTCCAAAGATACAACAGTTTTTTTGCACCTGTCCTGAATGATCGTTAATCTTTTCCGTTCATTTGTTTCGCTTATGCCGGACAATCGTTTTTCCCCTTCTCCATAGTTTGTATTCATTAAAATAATGCAGTCCTACTTCATAAAATAAGTACCATACTTAATAAAAAGGCGTATCTTCGTTAAATTATCCCCATTTATAAACCCGGGTTTCTTCAGTATTATTAACCCTGTAAGTTTTAAATTTAAATTTAAATTTAAAAACAAATATTTAAAAAAAATCTAATATTACTTTATCAAAAAACATTAAAAACCCCTTAGGAATACACATTTAAAACAAAACTACTTCTATGTTTTTAAAAATACCATTTAAATTTAGGGGGACTTCTCCAGCTAGTAGCAGTTTTATTTAGAAAAAGTTCAGTGCATTTAAAAAAAAAAAGGTAAATTTCATTGAGAGAAAAATTGGATTGGATTTCGATGAAGTAATGTTTGGTTTATAAACAAAGTTTAATTTGTTTAGCCTAAAGTTAATTTGATGTACAAAAGTTTTGATTAGTCTTCGAAGAAGTAATATTTGATTGATTGTCAATTGATTTTTTTTTTAAATTATGGAATGGATTGGATGATGTTGGATTTTATGAACTTTGCGTTAGTATTTACGCAATTGGTGGATTATGCGGAGAACCCTTGAAATAACAAGGTATCGCAATATTTTTGACAGTAACCGAATTTAATAAACTTGCCAGTTCTGTTCTGAAGGTTCATTCAGACTTAATGCTTCGTTAAAAATGTCGACTGTAAACATCCCTGTTCGATACTTAATAGACTATTGGATTTTAGACCTTAATAGAGTACTGGCAATTTCTTAGGAGATGTAAAATAACTGAAATCAACTGTTAGCAGAATATAGGCGTTGAGTTGTTTCAATGTCTAAATGGCTGGCTTATAACAACATCGTTGTTCATCGCGGAATTCACTTCCCTTTCTTCTTTTCATCATCACCCTCTTTTATAGTGTTTAGTCTGCTCGGATGCTTTTGAAGGCTAATAGATTTTGCATTAAAAGTAGATCCGGTTCGGTGAACCCTAGTAATTCCATGTCGTTTTCAATCGAAATTGAACAAGACAGGAATAAACCTGCTTAAAAGAGTCTTAAATCTTTATAAATCCTCCACGCGGGTTGTGGAATGAGGCTTGAATATCAGTTTGGATTTGCCTTTGTGCTCTTTTATCAGAGTAAATACGACGGAAGATTAAGAGGTTTTAAAATTTTTTAATATAAAGAACACGGAAGTGACATTGACTATTTGTTACCACAACCAATGCTTTACATAAACTTTAATTAATTGAAAGAAGTTATTTGGTCAATGGAACTTTAGTTCGCTGAACGACATAAAGAACTTATGCTGTCATTAAGGATAATTCAGTCATGAGGCAGCTTTATATATGTACCGCTTTGTTATGATTTGGATAAAATTACAATCTAATATTCCAGGAACAATTCTAATCTGAGTTTAGTGAATCATAGATGGCTATTTACACCGAGTCATACGTTTTGGTGTATTTTTGAAATTTGTAATCTCTTTTTCTTATTCCTCTTGACCGAATTTCAAAATATTACTGAAGATTTTGTAAACCTCCACTAAATTGCTAAGTATCTGATTTAAAATTGCATGGAAACCTATCTGCTTTGTTTCCACATTGTGAACCTGGTAAACAGTATTATGCAAATGATTGTACAATATACTTGCATGAGCTGAGTCAGTGTTCCTGCATGGTTGTTGATTTAGTTATTAACAAATATGTTAACAGTTCTGAACAATAATTACATATATTCGCGCACCTGGGTTGCTACAGGGTTTAAATAAACATAATAATGTCACAAATTCAGCTTTTCCCTTGCGGTTTGTTGATTCAGCACATCCTGTCTAGTTGAGATCAATCAATTGTATCCAATGGTTCACACCTGGCTTACAATATATTCATGTAAATCGAGGAGAATGTTTTCTTTTCTTTTTTCCCTCCTTTTGTAGGCCATTCGGTGTGTTGTAAGGCTTGTGTAGTTGTTTGGAAAGCTTTTATAAACATCCTGGAAGAATCTCTAATCGGAACAGGTTTTTTCCTGCTTTGTTTTGTCGAGTCGCCAAAAATAAAAACGGTAGACAAATATTGTTTACAAATCTTTTCCGGTACTAGTTGATTAAAGCGCAAAGCAAAATCATGTGCAAGCAGTTTCAACGTTATTTATTTCGAAAACAGTCTATTTTACTGGTTAAATGTAATATTTTTAGTGAGACTAGACAGCTGAAATCATTTATAGTTCTATTCAAGTTTTTTTTTGTAAAGGAAAAAATTGACAAAATGTGCCTTCCTATCTTCAGCACTGCACGTACAATAAAAATACCAAATTTCGTCTAGGAATCTTATATTACCCATCCTTACTTTATTAAGTATAGAATAAATCAGCATTACATCTTTTTGTGCTAGGTCAAAGAAAATTGACAGCGTTTTTGGGATGAGAACAAAATATTGTATCATGCGACTTAACAACCGGTGACATAATGTTTCCTTTTATATTTTATACAGTGCAATTTAACTCTTATTTTTATCATTTCATGGAAACGGCATTATTAGGTATTTCATGATACACTCGCCGTTAGCCACCACAATAAACATGAAAAAGATTTCGTAGCATGAGTATTTACAGTAAGCTGATGTGAAGGCTCATTGTAATTTCTTTTTTCTCTTCAATATTGAAGTCTTATGTACTTATCCGGGGGAGAATTAAGCTGGGTTGTGGAATTGATTGAAACAGTTGATACTGATCAATTGTCCATGCCGATATAGTAGAATATTGACGTATTGACTTACATGCATTCCAGCCTTAAGAATCTTAAGTAGATCTATCTCTCTATCACTCTTTCCCTCTGATTCTCACGCAGATCCATCCATCTCGTTCTCTCTCCCCCCTCTCTCTCACTCACGCACACCCATTTACTGAGATTTATTTATCCCACTGAATGTCAACTCTCGTACTCACTCCTCACTCATTCACCCACTTTCTTACGCACTCTCCAATCACCATCTTTTTCTTTCCTATCTACATATCTTTCTATCTATCTCCATGTACCTATTTATTTGTATGTTATTGTGTATTGCCTCTCTCCGTGTAGTTCTACTTCTCCTCCAGTTCCCACCCCTCAATCCCGAGATTGCTTGTCACACTCAATCTCTCTCAAATCGTCAATAAGACACACACACACACACACACACACACACACACTCTCTATCTGTCTACCTATCTATCGATCTAACTATCTATCTGTTTGTCTGTCTCCCCCCCTCATCTCCATCATTTCCCTATGTATATCATTATGTAGAAATTTGAAAAGTAAATTTCCTCCTCCTAAAAAAATCTTATCAAATCAAACCTAAAGTAAATCTATTGTATTTCTAGCAAGCTTTGTTAAAGATCTAAAAAGCGCCGATTGGCAAGTTCTTGCAACAGTTATATATAACATCTGGAATATTATTTATTTCTCATAATTTATGGATGGCGCATTCTTCGACGAATAAATAACTAGGTTCCCCAACAGGAGACAATGCAATATTAAAAATAATGATTATGAATTCTGTCATTTCTTCCAGAAGGAAAAGTAAATCGTGTTTAAAGCACGTCATGCGAATTTTCAGATGGTCTCATCGTCCCGGTATGTTTTACATTATCAAAGTCAATTCGTGGAATGCCTAATCCGATGAGGTGCGTTCAGAATTTTTCACTCACAGGGTGGGGCACACTTATCCGAAAATCCTAGGCCTTGGGGTTGTCTATTGACCTTTAGAAATTGCCTCCTTCTTCCCGAGCGATTATCCTCGCCGACTATTTACCGGGAAAACGAGTCGAGAGATCATCCGGAACAATTATTTCGACGTTTAAAATCGGCTTTTGCATACCTCTCAATAGATTAGAGTAGGCAGACAACATTTTTTTCTTAATTTGAAATTCTCCTGACTGCCCCTTTTCGGAGGTAGTATTTCTGAATTTGTAACTTCCAGAAATAATGGCAAGAATTTGAAGCATGTGCTAAAGATTGGAGAGCAAATGTACGTAATTGGATGTAACCGTTGGCTTTTCTTTTCTATAGCTCAAATAAAATACAAAACTGGTTTGATTTAAACTGTGAGCTAGATCACTTTCAAACCTCCCAGTTAATATTATTTCAGAAGTGGCGGATCAAAGTTTTTTTGAACCCAGGCAGAAATAGCAATTATTTAAGAGAAAAATAAATAAATAAAAAATCCTATCGCTTTAATAAAACAAACATGCCGAAAGAAAGCTTTTTGCAAGAATGTTCAGCTCTTGGCCTTGAGTGACGGATTCTTTAGTAAAAAATACATTTTAGCATGTTTGACATCCTTGTGTATAATTTCGTCGCTTTTGCCAAAGGAACCGCTTACCTTTGTCGCGATGGTTGTATATACAACTTTTAAGACCTACATCCATAGCGAAATAATTCCTCGTTTTATACGAACTTGTTTTGGCATTGCACCTACTCCGTTACGAACAAACTGGGTCAAGTGCGACAAATTTAGTGAGTGTGAGATTGAAAGAGATAGCAATTTATATAATTGACGTTATCAGTCGTAATTGTATAAAAGTGTAAAACTCTAATAGAGCCCCAGTTAATTGAGAAATGCATTAAGATATGTCACTCTATCAATTTAGTTCATTCAACGAAAAGCGTTACCTAGTAAAAAATAATAAAGCAGAAGTCGTTACATAGTTAAAAGTAATATTACCTAATTGATGTACATGATAGTCTCAATTAACCTCAGAGCGTTATCTTGTCTGACTAACACTTCCAAGAATCGAGTGAGATCATCGAAAATATTAACATATTGTGTTGTTTCCGTTTATAGGAATTACGCTCTTTAAAAATTTCTCGTAATATTCCAGTTTTAAAGAGCCCTCATACTTTCTGAGACACGTCCTGTGATTTGTTCATATACATGTGTAACACACGAAACGGATATGGTGGTCGTTTAACGGTGTAAACCCTACGAGTGCCCGCACGTCCGAACGGCCCCGATGTATGTATTTTCTTTTCCCCCTTTCGATGCGCGATAGCATTCTTCGAAAAGGTCCTCATAGGAATAACAAGAGGTCTTCGCAATTGCGTTCACGTGTGAAGTCCGTGTCGAACATTAGAACTGTCTGAACGTCGTGAATTTCAATCCGAGTCCTACATGGGTTTTGAGTGAAGTTAAAGCTTTTAACGAAATTCTCTTCGATTTCGGAATTATATAAAAGAAATCCGTCAACTGCAGGGAGGGTGGCATTTTTCCCATCTCTAGATTAGAAAAGGGGAGTTAACATGGTTTTGGTTGTGAGAGACTATTTTCCCAAGGGGTGGCCGTTCTACCGTGTCCTTTCGTTAGGGCACCTGACTTAGCCCCCTTCCGATGCAAAAACCATTCAGTTATTAAGCAGAACATGACGGACATCACAGGGGAAAGTGTAAACTTCGACGTATGACCATATTTTTAGAGGATATAATACTTATATCCACTGGCTCCCAGCTGTAGATATAGAACTGCAGTATGCCATTTTCACTATATGAAACTTAACACTTGATGCTTTTAATTTGTTATAATCTTTCTATCTGTGATGAAATATTAATATTATTTTGTTTTTGTTTTACAGAGAGGAAAGATGAATCAAGAAATGGCAATGGTCGTTCGGAGGAACGAGGAAAGGGAAGCTCTCCGGAGCGTCATCGCCCAATGGAACGCCAACAGACTCGACCTGTTTGAACTTTCGGAACCAAATCAAGTAAGCGATTAAGCTCAGTTTGCTTAAAGGATCAGTTAATCCCCTAAAACTAGTTTACACCCCCCGCTACCAAGAGATACCTTTTTGCCGTTACGATCAGTTAAAGTAAAATTATAAGATCTTGTAAAATTATTTCTTGTATTGTATGTTGTAGGTAATTTAAAGTAGATTTATAATTTGGTTTAATCACTCACTTGGAAGGTTTTCTCTATTGTAGTTTTTTCCTACTCAGTTTAACAGTCCAACAGTGTAAGAGAATGTCAGCTATAGCTTTAAAATTTCGCGTGAATATGAGTTTCCTCTCAGCTTAGGTAAATATTGATATAGAAGATATGAATATTACATTCATCCTGTTCAAGGTTTGTATGCGTTTGACACGGGACTGAGGTGTTTGAAAATATTTCCTGTTTGATTAAACTGAATTTTCAATTGTAAACTTTAAGATGTCAATGCACTAGTTGCAAAATTGGTTTTCTTACACCCTCCACTGGGATTGTGCTGGGAACGGGTGCGATAGGAACTCTAGGAAGCGTCGTACCTTTGAGCCCCCTTTATCTTCACCTGAAGTCAAAGGAGATATCACTTATCGTTTTCCTTCCAGTTGCAGTAAATCAAAAATAGCGGAAATTAATTCAGGAGCGAGTTGGACATTTTCAAATTTGCCACGTCAATGGCACATACAATTTGTTCTAGATTGCAGCTTATTTAGTAAGAATATGGAAATATATTCTACTGATTTACAGTATTATCCGTCAATCTGTGCTGATTCTTTCTTATAACATTTTTTCAGATTTATTCTATCTTTGAATAAGGAATGAAGTAATATGATGTTTTTGATTGATTTAAATTAGAATTCCCATCCCTATCAACTATATTTATTACTAGAAAAATTGAATTTTAACTAATTTTAATAAAACTGAGCCGGTGTAAAAACGTGAAGGTATGCAAGGTACCTGCTCCACATAATTCAAAGTAGAGGTTTAAAAAAAAGCCATTTCTCATTAAGTCATACGGCTTCATTAACCCGGAGTTTGGCATTTTTATTACTGTTCTCAGATGTCTAGTAGTTAAACCTAGACGGTCTCTACACCTAAAAACCTGGCTCCATTTCTCTAATTGACGACGAAATGGTAATTGGATGTAGGCTGTATTAAAAATAATAACCGTCACTCATTCGATCGTTATAATTTAAATAAAAAATTAAAGGAAAATCTTTCCTTTAAGATTTCATCTTCTACATGAATAATCAGTTTTATAAAAGGCCCATCGTGAAGAAAATAAATACTATTGGATGGAGAGGAATTTTCAAATTGCCATTGTATAGAATTTTACTCGAGATAAGATGTGAATCAATACTAATAACTGTATTACTACCAATATCTATTATTATTTTTAAATGAAACTAGATTTAAATACATATGTCCCTTACAGTAGGTGGGACGAAACTGTTTACAATCTAGCCTATGAACGTAGCAATGCTCTTTCTGGTCGAAACATTAAAAGTTATCAACTTAAATGGTTTTCTTTGGGTAGATATTTATTTTCTTTGTTGCTTTTGTTGTTGAAGTTAAAGAAGAAGCTCCCTTTCAGGCTGTACACCCTAAACATGATCAACGTTGGTGGTCGTTGGTCTGCAAGTCTGTGAACGAATGTTTCACTGATGGGCACTGCTCATTCTACTGGGTGTCTTCCCTTTAGCTCCTCACTAAAGATGGCGTACGCTGAACCATGTTTGGGTGATAAGTAAACACATGAAAGAGTAGATTAACCCAGTAGAATGATTAAGTGCTGATCAGTTTACACGAACATGACTTGTCAGTTCATTATATTTTCCAACTAACTTCATACTTCGTTGGTATTTGGCATACAACAAATAAAAATTAGGATTTGTTCGTTGTTCTTGTTGGAGGGTAGAGGTATCGCGGTCCATTTTTGAATTTAGGACAGTTGTTGCGTCTGCCTTAACTTATCAATAGTTTCATTAATCGATTTTTAACGATACTTCGTTAGATGCCACGTGGGCTCCAGGAACCAAAAATAAAATAGAAGATTGCATTCAGAAAAAGCAATTCATTACGAGTGTTTTTGCATTCTGAAACAGAAATAATAATTGCTGATTTCGCTCATTTGCTGAACTATGTGACAAGATTTCGTTTAGTTGAGAACCCACTAAATTCGATTGTTGATCGTTTTGTGCGTTTTTACTAACGCCATACCGAGGGATTTTGTCACGTGACATAACTATAAACCTGTTGGGGTTGGTATGGTTTTTTTTGTTTTTTGTCCACATATCCATTTCAATCCAATAACCTTTACATATTCAGCTAGGTGTTCTGCAACGGTGATGATTGTCGTATGACATCGTTTTTTCCTTCTTTTCTGTTAGACTTTTAGTAGAAATCACGTATATAATTGGCCATAACACTAAATACCCCGGATAAATTTGAAATCTGAGTATCTCTCATGGTTAATTCTGGTATCTGAGTCAGCATAAAGGTCTCCTTTGGCTTAAAGAGCTCTTTTTTTTAATGTTATCATCACTTATCACTATACTTTATTGAATGTTTCCGCCACATAAAATAAATTATCCGTTTTTCATTAGGCGCTTGTTAAAAGGTTCTGGTGATTTTCAGACCCGTTCTATCGTAGATTTGATAAGTGACGGGTCTAACCTCTTGATAAGCATACATTTGTTGTGAGTTCAGTGAGCCACCGTCTTTTGAAACTCTTCGTTGCCAATAATACTGCGAATACATATTAATTATGAATATAATTTAACTTGAACTGAAAGTCCTGTTCTAGCTTATTTGAAGTGATTTTCTATTGTCATACTTTATTGCGAGGTCGGTATTTTTTAAGCTATTTGGACATGGACAGTTCATCATTGAAAATAAATGAAAGTGATAAAAGATTTATGTTCGTTTTTAACACGGTTTACTCACGAGTCACGGTAGTTCCGGCTGTTTATCACCCCGAAATGTATTGTTTACATATTTTCATAACAGTTCTCAAACTGTCGCCGCTTTAAAACTTTGACGGCTTAGAGTATATTCTTATCTCCTATCTTCGTTTATCGTCCCCAGTGTCGATAATTTATAGGCTTGGCGCGTCGTTTGGGCGGCGTGAAAGCTTTTTATTTCTTTCCAAGAAACTTATCTGTAAAAGAACTCAGGTCCAATATTTATTTCCCCTGAATGGGTTGGAACAGCAGACCCTCAACTCTTGACAGTTGGGACGGACCCTTAATGTAATTACATTTTCAGCATTCCATATCTACGTCCAGTCTGCAGCTATTGATCCAATAGAATGCCCATTTAATGTTATTAGCCGAATTTTTATACAAATGTAATGTTATATTGGAACGGACAAAGGTTTATTAGCCTGGAGATAAAATATTTTACACTATTTATCAGTTTTTTCGTAAATGATGAGCTGATTAAGTTGAATTGCAAACGAAATGCCCTGCCTTTCAGAAATAAAAAGACGAGATAAAAATTGATTTATTTTATCCAACTCGCATCAAACACTTCTCAATAACATAATCATCTAAAGAACACTGGATGAAGGTATAGTCTTGAAAAAGAAGAAAACAAATTCAGTTTTTAATGCCAAGCTTTTGAGTTTTTTAATCATCAAAAGCTTGGCATTAGCTATTAAATTTGCTTTCTTTTAACTCAAGACTACAGCTTGGTCCAGAGTGTTTCGTAAGTGAAAATGTACATCGTACTTCTAATGTGGAAATACCCATACTCAACGTAACACACACTAAACCAGTTTCTCTCTCTCTCTCTCTCTCTCTCTCTCTCTCTCTCTCTCCCCCCTCTCTCTCTC
>CM077109.1:15465219-15487792 GCA_039619505.1 Cimex hemipterus | reverse complement strand
ATATACATAATTTTTTCCTTATAAACACTTATTATCTAACATCCCTACTTAAAATTAAAATTAAAGTATTTCTCCTAAATTGTTGATATATGGAGGCGTTTATCATTGTTGATGGTTTTTGATTAAGAATTGTAGCCATACTTTGTCTGATTTTTCTGTAAAAAGGTCAAAAGTTGAATTGCAGCTTACTTTGTATCCTGGACACGCGATCCAGGAGAAATTGAGGCAATAAGTCCCAAGTGTAACACCGAACGCTGAAAGACGGTTTCTTTACGGTACTTTTCTCGTGTTTTCCTCCTACATATCGCTTTCAACTTACATTCAAATTGAAGGATATCGATTCACACCTTTATTGCATTAATTCAGTTTTTATTTGTCGTACGTAACATATTTTTTTCTTCGAGTTTATTTGCTTATTTACGGTAAGCTATCAATTTGCACATTGTTCTTGTATTTAGCCTGGTATTATACAAATGATATTATATCAAATTTTCATGAAAGATGAATAGTTAAATTTTCAATTTCGTCTGAAAACGTTAAAAGGTACATTATTTCAAAGGGGATAAATTTTTTTGCAGAATTTTGTTTAACTTATGTACACTGTTTACTTACATACATATTTTTTATTGTACGTATATACAGGTATTCAATTAGGTTTTTAAGAATACTTTTTTAATGAGTGGAATTATGTATTGTTCGACGATTCTTCGAATCATGTGTGAAGGAATGTTTTTTTTACCCACATTTTAGTATAATTTAGTTATAAATTTCCTCATAAAGGACGGATATAACTCGTGCACAGTTTATAGTTTAAAGACAGCACACAATTTTTATTTTCTAATCAATTTAATAATTATTTTTTTCTTTTTTTCTCAATGCGTCTTGGGATGACTTATGCTTTGATATTTCAACAATTTTCTAAACAATTCTTAACAATACTACTAGGATCGTTTCTATTCGGTCGCAGCGGGAATTTCATTATCTCAGTACAACGTTCACATGTACTGTGTTCAGTAAATTTGAGACAATGTGAGATAGCTTAGGCCAGCTGAACAGCTTCTACTTGGATAATTATATCTATTTATACGTGAAGTGTTCATTTGAAAAGAAAAGAATAACAAGACTTCTATTCAAAAGTTCCAGGAGGGTATTGAAGGGCTGCCTGACGTCATCACAAGCCACGTTATTCAGTTACCAAATAAGTATGACTTTTCCAACAAATAAAAGATATTTTGTATATTTCTCCTAGTTTATACGTTTCATATCTCGTACAAAGTGGCCATGTTTGTTTCTAATAAAGTTTTGAGCCTTTTAAAAGCTCTCAGTACGAGGTGGGAAGTTTATATGGGGTCTGTTCGTTACAACCACTAGAATTTATTAACTCTGATATTTGGAAGTATAATTGAAATAGAGAATTTAATTAAAATTTCGGCCTCCTGGTCCTATAATAAAAGGCCCTTACGACAAAAGCCGTGCCCGTAGACATAGGTTTTTAATTAAAGTTAAAAAAATGTAAATAGATAAAGGAATCCATCCATAGGGGGTTTTTATGGAACAAAAAATATTACTTTTTAATCAGTTGTGGACTATTTACCCTCAAGGGCCATTGTCCGAAGGACAATAGCTCCCTGCGTTCTCCATGTGGGTCAACGCACCGTCCGCGGATTCTTCACATTTGCCGGATTCGCCTGGGTCGTCCTCGGACGATATTTCATGGGCCACTGGCACCCGGACTGAATTTATAGGGAAATTTATAACAGCAGGGTGGGTGGGATTACCGCAGAACACCTGGTTGCTTGTCACCGGTGAGTTAATGGAAACTAATTAGAGGCATACATTGGTAAAACCCTGGTTTTAGAAGTTAGGCTTTTGTTTTTTATAGCATAAACATAGGCTTTTTATACATTATTTATTTCACAATCAAAGCAATGATTTAATAAAACGAAAATTGATCAGAGAAAAAGGTTAAACTCTTTCGAATATACCCAGGATTATTATTACACTTATTTTCCTTCGTCCTGCCAGATGTTCTTAACCTTCTATGTAAAACCCTCTCGCCATACAGCCTAACGAGCAATTTTCATTTAACGAACATTAGTCAGCAATGTTTATCAAATTATTTAATTACAATATGCCTACAGTAAGGGTATATTTAAAATAAACACAATCGCAATCAAATGCCTAAAAATAAATTATATCAATAAAGAGATGATTCGTAATGCATTGTAAACTTGCTGCAAGTCCCATGTCAATAATCAGTGTATTTATTATAACTTAAAATCAGCAGTTTTGATTTATACCTTGAATTATTTTCGATCAACACTGATCTTGCCCTTCGTGTTGCATCCCAGAAGTTCTTAAGTTTTCTTATAAAAACACCTTCTACACAACTTGATAAGTGGTGGTCGCTTTCCGAAATAAAGTAGCGTTAACCGTCAATTGACTACCAGTAAGAACGAGTTCGAAATGGTCGAAATTGCAGGGAAACTGTCTGAAAATTAATGTATTCTGTGAACGGATGTTTTAGTAACAGAACGTAGATCGTTGTTTATAGGTAAATATTAATTTTTTAAGTTATGTACAAACTACTAAAATTTTTAAAAATTAAAAATTACCATTATGTTAGATAAAAAGAACATTTTTAAATCGGATAACCTGATTTAAGTTTAAACTTCATCTTTTGTCCTTCCACCTTTCAAACCAACAAGAAGTTCTTTTCCTTCCGTACAAAAGCTTTTCACAGCATTAATCAGCAAAAATGTTACAATCATTTATAACAGAACGACTTTATAATGACCGCAATGGCAGAAAAAGTGTTTTACTATGAACATATGTGTTAACATTGTCTGTAGAAAAATCCTGCATTTGGTTCTATTTTTAAGGTCAACATGTGTTTCATATATACACATCCTAATGCAATATAATACCGTATGCCATTTTCACTTTTGGACCTGAAAATGACCAATTGGTACTTGAACTTTCGTGAATAACAGCTTCCCACGAGTTATTCCGTGGCAGATGTTCCAATGGATTTTCGAAATTGGCTGTATGATTAGCCTGGCATACACAGGGTCGGAAAAGTCATTACTTGAATTGAAATGTGTTCGGCTTAGTTTGATTTTATTTCAAAAGCTGCACTTTTTGATCTATTGACAAAAATGGTTTAATGCTCTGACTTTATCAATGTCTATTAACAAGCAATCGACTCGAGTCTCCTCCATAAACTTGCGCCCCTTTTTAGACTATTTGCCAAGTCTATTTTTGGAAGAAATATCCAGAGGCGTCATAGAAAGAAACCCTTTATTCCTTCATTTAGGCAAGATTAATAAACAGTTGAATGTGTTTAAATAGTTTAAGATGACTTTTTGTTTTTATTGAATTTTAACCCTAGACAATTAATTTTAATAGATTTATTTTGAATTGATCTCTTTATTATGTGAACTGTCTTTCAAACTGATTTTTCTAGCGTTCTCAAAGCTCTCAGTAAATAATGGGGCTTCTGATGCTGTCTAAAAAGACGACAGAAACCAATCTATTGTGTTTTTTTCTTTTTTGGTGGCTGACAAACGTGGTCTTTCGTCGGCCTTCTAGCTCTAGTATTATACGTTTTTTTCCCTTTGATTTTTTCCCCTTTCGATTTGCGGACGCAGAGACTTTTTCTCCTTTTATCTATGTGCCTGGTATTGCTTCGGACCAATCGTTTTAAGGCAATTCCTTTTTCCAGCTCCCTTCCATATCCTCTAGTCTTATGTGTTGTACTTTGCTATTGAACAAAAACTGAAATGTAGGGAAATAAATACAACTGAAGTGGCAAAAAATCCCGCAAATAAAGATAAAAAATAAACAAGTAGGCGGTAATAAATGCATATATCTTTCTCATTGGGTTAACAAATATGAACTATTTCAACGATGCAAGCAGCCATACTACATTTTGTAAATGAAGAATCTAAACCAAATATTAAAGGATAGTTTTACGTGTTTCCCGAGTGAAAAGGAAAGGAATCCTTACCCGACAAAAATATATAAATTAAATATACCACTGCACACACGTTTTTATTTTCTACGCTAATAATGGTGATAATGATAGTCCATGGTCATTGCGAGTAAGATTTGAATACGTGGAGGGTTGCAGACTTATAGGCTTAAAGGTGCCTGCCGATTCGCTCTTTTGGTCGGCATTATTAGTAGTATTAAAAAGTTATAATTTTGTTTTTGTTAAAAAAACCGTTTCATACTTCTAACTGCGTCTTTATAGAATAAGTACACGGATTCTTATCCTGTACAGAATCTGCTTGCCCTTTTATTCAACTTTCAATGGCATAATTAGACTTTTGGGAACAGCAGGTTAACCTTTTTATATGAGGAATTTTTTATCTTTAAGAAAGTCTGGATCTTATTTGATTAACCTTTATCTGCTTACGTACAGTAAAAGTAGATTATCATTAGATCATCCTTTTTTGCCTACATCTAATACAAATTCGGAGAATTAAAAATGCTCTAATGCTAATAAACCTAATCCTTCTTCTGTGGTCTCACAGAGTTCCTTTTGTCTTGGATCCAATGATAAATCAATTTATTTATATTATAACGTTGTAGAAGTGTATTACACCGTTTCTCAACCCGTGAGTTAAGCGTTTCTCCTCGATATGGCCCTGACTGATAAACAGGTTGGGAAGATAGGGCGCGAGTGAAGGTTGAGCAAGTGTGAACTTCATTTGGTTGAAGATAACACGTCTTTAGCTTTTACCCCTTCATGGGAAAACAGTCGCCTTTGATTTCCCTTAACGACGGCAGCTCCCGTCTACTCCCTAATCGATTAATCATTGTATGCCCGAACGTTTAAAAACCCGGAAGGAAGTGGTTTCTTTTCATATTAGTGTGTGCTTTCTTTTTTGGACGTGTATTAATTGGCAATTAAAATTTTTCCCATCATAACAGATTGTTAAAAGATTTTCAAGAACGAAATATTCAATTTCCAAACGGTGGTTATAACTACTAATAAATACTGATATGTATGGTTGTGGGTAGCTAGAATTGTTGGCCATTTGTCTCAGGTATAGAAATCACCAAATGTCGTCCATCGCCGGAAATTAGAAATCCGAGGTTTGGATGTTGGATGCGCCCCGCAGAAAATTAAATTCACCCCGTCGCATCTTCTGCTCAATTCCCTTTTCCTTGGTCAATTTCCTCACGGTTTACAAATTATGAAACCTGGAAATTCCAGCCAATTGCATTAAATATATTGAATAGGTTTCTTTTGGGGTAAACAAAGGAGTGATATTTTTTGAAAGATCTGGCGTTAAAGTTGTAAATTGACAATTGATCTTCCTTCTCTTTGAATATTTCATTAATGTGCTTCACGGCGAGGCATCCATAATCAAGCGGATGATTGCGGATACCCTTTGTCAATCTCTGGAACAAGCCGGCATAAATCTTTAAATCTTTCACCGATACAGCCTTCCATCATCTTGATATCGATAAATAATACAGCCAGTTTTAATCCGGTTGAAACCAATTTTACCTGCGGAATTATTCGTTTGTCATAAATAGGCCAGGCCAATTATATTTCCTATTTGAATGAAATATGTTGATTTGATTGTACCCCGTGTCCAAACCTAGAGCGCTAACGAATTGAACAAGGATCCTGCCAAACTCCAAAATATAACAATGTAAAGGTTTACAATATCTTACTGCCACATTCATTGATTTCCGTCAGAACATAGTCACGAATGAACTATTGCATCAGTTTGAACTAGTATTATTCAGTGCTATCTTCTGTTATTTATTTATCCTGCATATTGGTGGCATCATCACTCAGGATAAAGGGGACGCTGTCGACATATATTGACGTAGGCAAAAACACAAAAAATATGATACCCATCTATCATAATTAGTCCAGTATTATTTATAGAGTTGACCAATTACATTTCCCCTTTGTAACCCTTTATGTAAACTCGTTAAGAACTAACAAGATTATGCATTGAAAAATTTGTCGGACGAAGTTATTTCACGATAAAATTAACTATTAAAAAAAATAATGCCACAATCTTTGTATATAAAAAAATTGTATTGTTGAATTCGTCTATGACATAATTGATTTGAAAAATGAATTGTCTATATTGACGATTGCTAGAAAAAAATTTAGCTAAAATCAGGTCGAGGTTTAGAAACGTCTTAAATAATTGTTCAATATTAGTGTCGAACCTTTCGATGTTGAAGTTATTGAACTTTTTTACATGTATACATCATTTCTAACTGCAATTATCTAATTGCTAATTAATCATTTGACAATAAAACCTGACAGTATTTGTAATATTTATTAAAACGCCTTCGTATTCTGCTTTTCTTAATTGGTAGTGTTTGTTTCGAAAATCACTCCGTTCAATTTATTATCTTAGTTTTATTATCTCGGCGATAAAGCAATCAAAATTCTCGAATTCTTGATAATTGTTTGAAAAACACGAATATTGTTACCTTTGTAATGTTAAATCTTTCTGGACAAATATAAACTGACAGCTACATGGAAAAGTAAAACATTGTATTCAATATTGTGCCAACCTTTCGATCTTTATTTAGATCACCTTCAGGGCCTGGGATTTGTAAACATTGTTTAAATATACAATTACATGAAAAATGTGAAAATGGCTTTCTGAACCAATTTTCAAATAGTTTTCACTTTTTCATAAAGTCGAATTGACGTGATGAACCCGCAAATGAAAATGTAAGTTACCATCTGAAAACATATTTTTCTGTATTAAAAAAAGTTAATTATTGTAATGTTGGAAAGTACAGGTTATTCTGGATTTTGGACTATTCTTTCGTCTTTAAAGACCGTGTTTCATTTAAGGAGTTGTTTGTTGTTCGGATGCCGACCCTTCAAACGAGACTCCGGTACGGCGGGGCTGGGAAGAGGTAAACAAGTTGGTGAGACCGTAGTGCGTGTTAGCCTCGGAGGCCAGTTTAGGTGGAAATGCCAGTCTCAGTGCCAGAAACCAGCCTCTCCAGCGACTTGGCAACGCCGGTTTATTCACCTAGTGGTCACTTTCCGGAGGGAGAAAGGGGACTAACGGGACACATCCACAGACGCCTCGCGCCCCTTCTCGCCCCCCTCAGCCGTTACAATTTATCGACTATTTTATGTTTAAATTTAAATTTTTTCCATTTTTGGATTCATTTCTTCAGCTTCCACCACTAAGCTCAAGTCGGTGTTTTTGGTACTACTCCAAGAATGATTAAGATTCCAAGGCACATTCTGACCCTGTACCAACCATGCAAATAGTCTTTCCACGCGAAAACGTCCGGATATACACCTACCTAATTTACTTTTCACAAGTGTCTCCACATTTTCAGTTAACAGCTCCCAGAGTAATTTCAACGTTCATATAAATACATCATTTTTCGTGGTCCGCTTTACTAATTAATATAATTCAATTAATTAAGGTTTTAAGTTGAGATAAAAAGTCAATGTCTGTCACGATAGCTCAAGTGGTAGAGTAGCGGCGTATCAAGCCGAATGTCGTGGGTTCGAATCCCGCTCGTGACACTGACTTTTTTATCTCAATTTAAAATCTTAATTACTTTATATAAGTAAGTCCATTTTATTTAGTGGTCTATTGACGAAATTACCTCTTTAAGTAGATTAATCTTTCATTTCCAAGCAAAACCTTACATAGAAAGATTAATTATTTAAAGTTCAGATGTGTTTCAACTTCAAACAGAACCCGTATAAAGATTGGATACGAGAAATAACGTTCCGTCCCAACCCACCATTAACTAAGGTGAATTATCAGTATTGTCTTCATGAATATATAACCTTACTTGTCTTGAAAGAAAATTTTGAAAATCGTTCTTTTTTTAACATGCACACATAATTGCGTAGCTATAATTTTGCTAACTAAACCCTTGGGCTGTTAGGAACAAAATTAATTAGTAGTTAATAATAATTGGTAGTTAATAGTAATTGGTCGTTGCTGATCACTACGGTGAATCATCAATGATCAGTATTTTGAGAGATTTCCTTTCAAACGTTTCCGTTCATCCTGGTCCGCTAAACTCGCTGTTTATTGAGAAGGGATTTGACTTTAACCAAATATTAAAGAAACATTGAGGACATGTATTTGGTCGTTACATTTCATCAAAGTTTGCCCGCCCTCCAGGGCCAGATGTGTTTCAACTTCAAAACGAAACCGTATACAGATTGGATACGAGAAATAACGTTCCAGCCATTAACTAAGGTGAATCATCAACAAGTAATAATAAAGCTAGGAGATCAGGGATGAAGCCTTGAAGGTAAATAAACAAACTTGTTTTCTGATGTTGTTATGAACTTAGCTCTATTTGCAAAAAATTGCTCCCAATTAAATAGGGCCCTGAAGAAGGTGTAAAATACAACCGAAAGCTCGACATCAGAAAACAAGTTCTTTTACATTCATGGCCTCACCCCTGATCGTCTAGCTTTATTGTTTATCATGGAAAGCCGATACTAAACTCAACGATATCAATAACTAATGTTTTGTGAGAATTATTTTTGCGGAGCGATGGAGCTGTTGCTTGATCTTTTTTTGAATATCCAGGTCCACATAACTTTGCTGGTATCGGCTTTTCGATATTTTCAGTAGTGGTTCAAGAATAACAAATAGAAAATGTTTATTAAAGATTATCTTTTCTTCACTATTTAATATATAGAACAATGTTATATTGGTTGTTTTCGATCATCTTGTTCAGTGCTCGTGGTTTGGTCAATGGGTAGATGCGGTTTTTTAAATTTGTGTTAACAAATCAAGGTACAGACCGTAGGCTGGAAGGCCAAAAAATGTTAATTTCTTGCCGGATGAGACATCTCAGGCGAAAAATGCGGACTCTCCTCCCGAACTCGAGGATTGCTGAGGATTTACTTTATTGAAGAATTCCGATCGGAAGGGAAAAACAAGCGGGGAACTGTAAAACGTAGAACTCAGCCTTCTTTTACGCTAAAGATGACATTGAAATTCTTGTGCACGAGTTTGTAGTCATGACAGGACGTCAGAAAAATTCATACTATTTGTCACAGAAAACGAACTGATGCATACCGTAAATAAGTGTCTTAAAAATATTATAATGAACAAAGAAGGAATGACATGTTACACTGATTTTTCTTGTGTTATTAAAAGTAATTTTGGAAGGGGGGAGGGAGGACATTTATATCTTTTAAGTCATGTCATCCAGTTTGCCTTGACTCACTCCAGTAGAAACATCCCACTCTCCCTTGAAAACTTGCGATTGTTTTTTAATTTTTTAACGTTGCCAGCTTAATTTCTTAGGCTTCCTCTCCATAATATGCGTAAATACTATCGGGTCAAACATGAATTTAAATCTATAAGAACGCTGTTTTTTAAACGGTGTCGTGTTGTAAATAGAAACTTTAACGGTGTTTTAGCTCATCGATTTCTAAGTTGTTTTTTAGTTTTATAATCTTGCATTTGCAGGAGCAGATAAGCAGTCTTAAGCTGCTTTGTACTGTGAAAATGGCGTGGTGGGTTTTAGCCCACGTGCAATAATTTTGCCTCCTCACCAAATAATATGCAATCCCACCAAATGCACATGCCCTTTTTTGGCCTTTCCCATGGTCGCTGCAGGACACTTCTGCACAATCCAATTTTATCCTTCCGTTTCTTAATCTCGAATAAAATCCTCACACAGTAATTAAAAAATTCAGTTTCGTTAACGTCGAAGAAGGGTATGTTTCTTGTTCTGTTTCTTTTTTAATTGTGGTTTTTGTTTTTGTGAAAAATAAAGACTTATTTTTGGTTGTCCTTGTCAGCATATTCTGAATGGTATTGATTGCCAGACTAGATTAAATTCAATAATTTTAATATCAGTAGTTCGCCAATATGTTAATGTGTTTTGTTTTAAAACTTGTAAGCTGTTGTATTTGACATAAGTATGCTATTTCAAAAATAAAACCGTTTTAAGGAACAAAGTTTTATTCCTTACATTGATTAATTATCTTAATGAGAATAATTTGAAACTCATAAGTTGCAAGTGCTTTACATAAACATTAATTGTTTGTAATTAACTATTACATAAACAGCTTATGTCAAGATAATTAATAATACGTAAACAAACGTGGTTTCTAAGTTTATCGGCCCTTGACGTCGGGCGTGGGAAAAAACTTTCCGACCAATGCATTGACTTGAAGGATGACAAATTTACAAAAAAATTCATTATTATAAATGTTAGTCTAAATATTGCCATTAAATGATTATTTAATATTTGGTTTTCACGATACGTGTAAAATATTAATACTAATAGTTTCTTTTCAATTGAAATGACTTCTCTCCACACGTATTTTATGACGTGTCAAACATGAAGATTAGCCCACTTTGGGTTTAAGTCACGTCCGCCACCTCATAATGTGTACATCCCTCTCGCTGTGTCACTCTTATTCGGTTGGTGCCGCCCAGTTTTTGTCCCTGCTTACATTTTTGACAAAGTGAGAATAAAAGGAAAAAATCATCAACATTTTATCTCAGTCGGGCGGCCAATAAGACGGCTAGCTGAAATAATAGGGGCAGGCAGAACGTCTATCTGCAAGGACAACCCGTCTGCGACTGTGTTAAACAAGCCACGACCGGATTGGAAGAACACCCCATGACTTCAATGGAAGAAAAACACCTCCTTCCGTCATGCTCACAATCTACGAGTGGATAAACGATAAAGACGGAGAATTTCACGCCTGTTATTCCATTAGCATAAGGCGCGTTTTTTCCTTTTTAGTAGGTTACCAGTGTGATGTGCAACTTCTTGAACACGGGGGACTTTCTAAGTATAAATGCAAGGTTTTCTCTGGTTCAGTTATTTAGAATCGAAAGTCTAAAGTCCTCTGAAACTAAAGATACCATTCCTTTTCAAAATGCTGTATAATTGATGCAGCTGTGCTTATAAGAAACCCGTCTTTTCCATTAATGCCGCATACACTTTCTTCATTATTTGAAAGTTTTAAAAGGACATTGAACGGTAGTCATTTAGGTCATACGTATTATTCTTTTCAAATGTTATTGAACTATATAATTTTTTTAAAGTAAATCTTTAAAAAACGCCACTACATTGACCTTATCTAATTGGAAGGCCCCTTTATGTCTTGGGAACACCTTGACCAAATTGTATGAAATTCTATACAATGTTGATGATGATTTTGAACTATGCTTCAATCAACACGTAGCCTATTAAGAATAATTTATATCATAATTGAAGAAATAATTGTCACTTAAAAAATAAACTGTGTAAAGGAAATCGTACTTTTGTATGTGAATGTTACATTTAATATTAGAAAACCAATTGTTTCACATGCATAGTGTAAATATTGTGAAATGTAACTTATTGTGCTCGTTTTTCTGTTCACAATATTCCCATTTATGAGTTATTTTACATTGGCCTACAAATAAATTAGTTTATTTCGCAATTTACTGTTATAAGCATTATTTAGCAACAACTAACAATTCGCAGTTTATTATTTAAATGAGATTAAATAATTTATTGATTGATTAGGTGAAAAACAAGTCTTTTCTGGTATTTTGCTATTATTATAATACGTTACGTAATTAAATAATATATTTTAGCTGAAGAGAGCTAATCCAACAAAAATGTACGATGTATATTAACTTAAATAAATCGTGTTCACATAGCCAACAAACAATAGTGTCTTGTACGAAGAAAAACACGATAAAATAATTATTGCATATTTTGGAGATGGTTAGGGTATTGTTTGGAGTTACTCTTGATCTGCCTATCCTCCCTAATTTTTGTTGGTTCGATGGCGTTCTATTGTCAGATTCCATTAACACTGAATATAGCGAAATGTCGAAACGCGTCCGAACCAACAAAAGCAGGATAGACAGACCAATATGATAGGTAGTAAACAATAGGTTTATCATTCCGCAGAACACATGAGGAAATCTGACAATATCCATAGTAGCTGACCTGATCTCGTTTTTCCTTCGGAAATTTGAATTTTCAATATAGGTGAAACCTATTCTTCTAAATCCCACACTTGATTTTTTAATCATGTTTTAGTGAGAATTACTTCTTTTAGCTGAATGTGTTTATACTAAACTGTCAGGGAAGGATTGAAATTTGAAATCTCTTTTTTTATTTCTTATTTTTAGGTAGTGACGACCTATCACGCCTTCTTTCAGTTATCAAGTTTTTTCTAGTACTCATAAACATAATTACCATAAATCATTACTTAAGTAGTTTTCGAGAGTTGTCTCAAGAGTTATTATCATGGCTGGTTTTAATGATTCTCAGGGCAGAGATATATTAAAATTTATATCTTTACGGACGATTGAGTAAATGAGTCCTTGAATTTAAAGAGCAGAACTACTACAGAGAATTGCCGATACAGAATATCCTACATTACTTTTTATGGAATATTTTCAGCGAAAAGAAAAACATGTGCAGGCTTGAGTCTTGTTTTATTTTGTCGCCCGACGGACTTTTCACTTCTTGTGACACAGCCGGCACTTTCGACGTGCTACTTCTCGGGCTGGGAATTAGGCAAAAGTGTGTCACCCAAGGCAAATTCTCAACACCGAGGCCTTCGGTACAATGGGGGACCGCTATGCATTTGTCCCAAACCGAAGAAGATTCCAGGGAGATTAGTCCGGGACAAGAGGAACAAGAGGCATTGTTACCATCGGCCGGTCATCATTTGAATACAAATGAACCCAAAAGGAATACCAGCTTTGTTTGGCTTATACCAACGTTTGGAGCACTTTTCCGCTGAAACTTAGGAATGACAAGAAATATCCAACCCTTTGGACATTATCTCTCTTCTATTATCGCTGATGCATGTCTTTCGGATTGTGAAACGCTCTGAAACATAGGCGTTGCCGTGAACAATGGGTGGAGGCGTAGACGTTTCCTCTAATCGTCACCTTCCAACACGCTCTTTAAACTTTGCCCATCATGAGAACAAACTTGTTTTACAATCGATTGTAAATGGAAAAAGAAGAGCACAGTTTATTTACAAAGGCCTGTAATTCTTATTTGTTCGACATTTTATAAGTTGTATAAGCCTTAATCTTTATTCTGAAAGTCTGCTTTATACATATTCATCATAAATATTCATATTCAAAGCTAAACTGGTGAACATGGCTAATAAAAGAAAATAAATAAATAAAAAGGAAGCCTGGGAGAAATACACAATTTTTGTCCTGATGTTTAGCATTATTATTGAAACATTTAACAAAATGGCATACATTTAGGTTTAGTTTCAGAAAAGAAAGACGATCACGAAATTTAGCATAAAAACATAGCTTCTACATGAGAATTATGTCCATTCATATATTCCAGAACAATATTTAGCTTATATTCAAAGTTAATATTTGCCCTATTCTATTATTAGTAGTTCTTATTTGCTCAGAACATATATTTGTACACAATATAGAGGCATGGGATTTTCATTCCTATGAATCTCCGTACAATCACACAGACCTAGAGAAATAAATAAGAATTCTCCTCTATGAAAACGCAGTTGAGCCGATTCTAGACTTTTGAAAATATACGGACCCCGTGATTGTTCATCACTAGTGTTTCAATTCAGTCCAAATAACACTGATAATAGTAGAAAATATATGCATAACCAAATACATATTCCACCAATCCCTCTTTCTTTCTTTCCCTCTTATCTCCCTCTGTTTTTCTCTTATTCTCTCATTTTCTCCTCTGCTCACTCTTTTACCCCCTCTCCTTGTCACCCGCACTCTTTCCCATTCCCATCTCATTATTTCACTGCATCTCTTTCTATTTCGCCCCCTCTCCCTCTCTCTTTCTCTCTCTCTCTCTCTCTCTCTCTCTCTCTCTCTCTCTTTTTCTCTCTCTCTCTCTCACACACACACACACCACAACTTATTCACTCATTCACCTGCAATCATTAATGGAAGCAGGTGTAAATAAACTCCCCGCCTCGTAAGGTTTACTATTCACTCACTCATTTAGAATTAGAGTTTAACACAGGTTTTTTCCTACTTTACGAGTTTTGCCAATATCGATTTAGCAAATTTAAGTTGTTTAGTGTAGTGTTTGGTACTGACTTAGTTGTGTTCTTTTGGAATGTAAAATAGCTATGTATTAAAAGGATTGTAACATGTTTGAAACAGAAAAGACAGGTTCAAGTCTTCGGATACAATGGCTCGTGTATTTTCTAGAGTCAAAAATGAATGAAAAGGATCGCCGATGTTGCTTTCCGGAATAGATCTGCTTTCACCTCTGCTTTCGCAGTTTTCGCTGCATCCCTCCGATCCACTTCCAATTCTTGCATTCACCGTCCAACGGATTCGATCATGATCCGCGGACGATTCCCCCGAGTCGCGTCGTCGGCTTTCTCGCGAGAAGAGAAATCGAAGAAGAATTTGCTGGTTGTCCCATAAAATAAAGAAAAAACAACACTCGAGTAGAAGCTTGACGAATAGAAATCGCCCGGAGCAAATGAAACAGGTTCCTCTGTTATAGCTTAATGTTAATTACCGACATCCGTTCTATTTGCGGTTCGAAGTCGCCTGGAAAGATGAGGTTTTACTTTCTTAAAAATGTAACTGTGATTTTTTGTTCTTTTTTTTAAGTTATAACGGTCAAAAGATGACGGTTTATTTGATTTCTAAAAAACAAAACAATGTTTCGTGTATTCGATTAAATTAAAATAACTCAAGGAATATTATATTTATATGCATGTATTTATTTTATATATATTGCTGTGATAAATATAATAAATTCTTTTGCCCATTTCTCCGAGGCGATTATTTGTTTAAATAGTAAAAAATTAAATTTTCGAGAGAAGATAGAAAGCATGAATGGAAAGGTAGTTATGGAAGTTTGGAGTTCGTGAAAGTGGGAAACTCGTCGTCGCAGACAGGAAAGGAGAGCTTCCTCCCAATGCCCTCCGATTTAACCTACATTTACCCGACCTAAAAAGCATACTTTCACTTAAAAAAAGAAGATAAAAACCTAAATACAAACACGTCCAATTAGCCCGGATGACAAGTCAAAAGCAATCCGCAAATAAAAAAAAATGTAGTGAAGTCACCACCAGACGACTTTCCGGTCGACGTCACGACCAGAAGGGTGCTCCATTGAACGAACGTTTGAACCCTTGTCTCACTTGTATAATTAGCACAAATGGGGATAATGCATATATCTATTTTTAGAGTAACTAATAGCTTTTTCCTGTTTGGCAATGTTTTTTACGAAACTTTTCATTTCGGGCTTCAAAAACATTGTCATATTTTTATTTTACTAGATATTCTATCTGGTGAAATATTTTCACATCATTCATTCAAATGGTTGAAAAGTTGCAAGGTTCAAGAAAAAGCATAAAAATAGTTTTATTATACCGAGCTCTGTCTCATTTCCTTTCGACCAATTGTATTAAGTTTTATTTTCAAAGCGGTTTTTCTTAATTTATCCCCCTCCTACAAAGATTTACTAGAAAAATAGAACGAAAAGGGCAGATTTCCATCTTTGGGGAGTTTCATGGGGGGACTTTTACTGCTTAATTTTCAATCCCAGGCCTGCTTTGGACTTTGTGAGGTTTTGACCGTTAATGAAATCTCCGCCCATTCGACTTTTACGTGAAATTAGAATTCGTTTAATCGCTTAAAATAAAATTGGGTTTAGGAGAAACTTCTATTTTACTGTTTTTGTCGTTTCTTATCGATGTCAAACGCTTTTCATCTGGAATTGGATACCGTATTATGTAATTGGATACCATATCAGATAGGTGGAATAAAACAACTCCACTACTGATTGATGAATTTGTCGTTGTATCGTTTCCGATCTCACTGGGTGATTTGATCGGTCATAGTTCACAAGTCCATAGAAATTATTTGCTTATAAGTGGCTTTTGTTATCTTGTATATTGGTAAGCATTATAAATATTATTGTAGTGGTATAAATTGAAGTTAGGGCTCTTGTTGGGGTTTTTGGATGATGTCCGGCGGAGTTTGGTCTTTTCCGATCATCCTGTTCCACCCAGCCTAGCTGTTTCGATCTACCATAAATCGTTAAAAATACATTCTTATGTTTTCATCTGCCTATACGACGCGTTTTGAATCTGGAGATGTCAAATTCTGCCACGCAATTTAAAGACAAAAACTGGGAGGGTAGGCGAACCGGAATGGTTGAAGACTTAAAAAATCATCAATTTTTTTAATCTCTACAGTCATTTATTACATTATTAATTAAAAAGCCTCTTCCCCCAACATTAGAATAACTAATCACATTAAAATTTTAAAAATAATAACTGATTATGAATTTGTCAAAAGATTTCCCTGTAAAAGTCAAGTCTCACAAATTTTTTCCTGGGGTTTTCGAAAACCTCAAACGCTTTTAAGCTTACCCCATCCATTTACATAAAACTAGAGGCGAGGAATTTTTTTAACACTTCAAGTTGAATCATTGGTTAATTTGGCTGGTGACAAATTGTTAGTTTAACGAGACGTAACAGTTATTAAGGGGATTAAGGGGACAAACATTCTCGTTAGATGAAATATTTTCTCTTGCACTTGCCGATTGCTTCAACGGCAATTATTCAAATTTTCTTTTGAATTTTTTTGAAAAGAATTCTTTCTTGGAAAATATTTTCTCGTCAAATGTCTCGGCGTTCATCTTGTATGCACAATTATTATGTGACAAAAATTTAAAAACAAATTCTGCCCTGATCAAAGTCCTTCAGACTTGATATGTGCAATTAGTGCAAAATGAATGATAGCTATTGAAAACAGGAATATCCGTTTCCGCCGTGACCCGAATGAAAAACGCGTGACGGTCTCGATAGAAAACAAAGTCGGCCTTTTGTTGTTGTACACATTCAAAACACTAACTTTCATATTTGAAATAAGCCGACCCAGAACTTTGTGGAAAGTTTCCACTTTCGTGACTTAGCTCCTTGTCCTCTTACTTGTACCACAGTGTTTTTTTCTCACGATAAAAATGGTTAGAATATGTCAAGTATAATGTCTTGCTGTAAGAAATGCTGTTCTTTTTAATGAATAAACTGCATCATAAAGACGTTAGCGGCCTTTTTGCATATATTACAATGTAAATCTGTAAACACTTTATTATGTTTTAATTCGAGGATTATGAAGGGTCTGTCATCACGTATAATTTGAATTCGTGTTTTTATTATTACGGACGTTATTAATGGCCGCTTGATGCTCTAATAGACCTATATCTAGAATCAAAACGTCTTGGCGATCATAGCTGACAACAATGTTAAATTGCGATGATGGTTTCCTTCATGGCACGTTGCATGAATTGTCCTATAGTTATAGAAAACCATTCCCCAAAATCGTCTCGGTCACTGAACAAGACTTGAAGGGCGTTTTGAAGTACCATTGTCATGTTAAAATCGTTTAACCAAGGGGCGTACCACTAAAAAAACCGTCGTGACGGATTACCTGCCCTCGCATTTTGTCGCATAAATTTTATCTCTTCCCTCCCAAAAGCCCTCTCCACCGTTGTTATTATACTATTTTAGAACCATTGTCCTCACGGGATGAATGGCGTTTAGCAACCCCCTACCATACATTCTCATCGGTGTGCTCCCTTATATGAACAAAGGGCGAGGAAAGTGAGGAAAGCATTGCTACTTCAGTCCCTTTTATCATTTTCATTATTCAGATTCTGTTATGCACAGGATGACTTTATAGACTTTATATATGTGATTACAGTACAAAAGAAGTCTAAATATGGAAACTTTGAACTTTTCCCATAAAAACAACTAAAAAACGAAAAAGCAAAGATTTAAGGAAGTAAGTGTTTATAAACAATTAACAATACCATTTTACACGAATATAAACAATTTTAGTACAGTTGATCCAATTCATCGATACTCCCAACCAGCTGAACTTCAAAACCCTGGATATTTAAAGAATAATCGTAAAATATCTCCATAAAAACATAGAAAGAATAAAGTAGCACTATTTAAAAAATATTTTGAAATGAAAATCTAAAACAACGATTAATAGCAGCTTAAAAAGAGTTTTATACAATTGACTCAACTAATGTTACTCTCGAATTAGCTGATTTTCAAATCTCAGAGGTTTTGGGGGGAAAGCTGTAAAATATTCCATTAATAATGTACATAAAGAATAAAATAATATACATTTAAAAAAAATGAAATAGCAATCTGAAATCACACTAAACAGCTTAAACGAAAATTGTACTGTTGAACCAGATCGATGATACATACTCTTGAACTAGCTGAGCTTCAAATCTACCTACGAAAACATCTAAACGTCTTAAAAATCGTAAAATATTGCATTAACGTATATGAAGACTAAAATAGTACAAGTAAAAAAAAAGGTAATAAAATACGGATTAATAAACAGCATAACCAATTTTTGTAGAGGTCAGTGATAATGTCGAACAAGCTGAACATAATCCCAGAATTATTTTAGCGGTACTCGTGAAATAGTGAGAACCTCGTGAGAATGGAACCTTAAAACCACAATTAATTACAGCATCAATGAATTGTGTACTGTTGACCAGATCGATGATACTCTTGCCCTAACTGAATTTCAAATCCATCTACAAAACATCTGACGAAAGAACTACGGTTGCTTTATCTTTGAAAAAAGTTGTAAAAAAGTGCAAACATAAAAGCATTAACAATACAAAACTGAAGGATATTCTCGAATTCTCGTCAGATCAAAAAACTTGTCTGTAGAAACACTTGCAACATTTTCCATTAAAAATATATCTATGTAATAATCTATAAAAGTAAACAGCATAGATTTGAAAAACTGCCCATACTACCTAGAAAAATAATTAATAAAGCATAAATGATTTTTGCACAGATGGTCCAGTTTAGTGATGCTCTTAAGCTAGCAGAACTTCAATCCATGTCTTTCTTTATGGATAATAGTAAAACATTAATTTAAAAACGAAGCGAAGAATAAATACCACAGATTTAAAAAAATCTAAAACTACAATTAATAATAGCCTAAAGGAATTTTGTACAGTTCATTCAGACCTTATAGAAAAAGTTAACAGCATGAAAAGCAAGCACTTTTGTACAGAAGATGTGCGATTCTCCATGTAGCTAATCTTTATATACCCTATTAATAAATCATTAAATCATCGGTAGCAATTTTCATATCAATACACAAAACATGTAAGGCAATATAAGAAGAAAATATATTTATCGTGGGACTGTAGACTTCATTGATTGAGTGGATGGTTATCTTGAAAAACGAAGGAACCTGTTCTCCCCTGACGTCTGTTGCATTCGGATAAGAACAGAATTTATGCTCACTAAGGTCTCGGCGAAGTTCGCCTACGTCTTTTTTTCCTACATACGAAACTGGAATTGTTTTGTACTGGATTGACGTTTTTTTTTCTTCCTTCCTTCCAGCCCTTCGTTAAGCAAGAGGTCGTTAACACCGGTTTCGTCTTATTCGCCGTTATTGGGGCCAATAGTAATAATATAAACATCTGGCCTTGGGCCCAAGCGATGACCTCACCGATAGTGACGTGCCTCCGTTGCACTTGTGCTGACAGTTTAAAAAACAAAACTTCGATAATGCTGTTTATACCATAGCAACAGTCTAGTAATTATACATTGTTTGAGATTAGGAAATGTTTCCAAAGGACCTCTTTCAAGGACCTTTGTAGATATTTCTAACAAGATTTATGATTGTGCTGAACAAATCAAACAAAGTTTATGTTCGGACGGTTGTCCGTCAAACACTGAGACGCAATTGCCATATACAATCGAACTTATTCGTTTCTGTTATGGATTTATTGTAAGAAAATGTTTTCAACCTTGTATTTCATTCTTTAATAGAACAATCGGTATTTTTATATTCATCATGAAATATTATCACTCAAGTAACTTTGAATTAATTTTATAGCCGAATATATTTTTTCTTCACCGGATTAACACTGAAAGCATAAATTTAAATTTATGCTTCCTCATGAATATATGTTCGCGAATGAACTTAAATCATACGAGTTTACATCAGCTATTTTCAGACCTCCCCCAGGACATTTTGTATTGTGGAATGGGGAAATTTTCTCCTGCAAAACAGAATGCATTTATCGTCATTCTTGCCTAGTGTAGTAGACCAATTAGATGATACAAAACATGAAGCACGTGCCCAGATGAAGAAAGGACGAGCTGGCTGAGAAAAAAAGGGGGTTAATAACTCGGGCAGAAGCCCAGAATTTTTTTTCCTGTTGCCACATGTTTTCAGTTCTTCCTGCAAATGTCACTGATGATCCTGCTTAATTGCTACTGGGACGAATATAATGAATCTCCAGGATTGGGAGTTAATGAGTCGGGCAGAAGGCAAGGATTTTTTCTTTTGTCGCATGTTTTCAGTTCTTCCTTTAAATGTCGCTGATCATCCTGGTTAATTGCCCTTAGAGCATATCTATGAATTTCAAGAATTATGATTATCGGTTTTATTATTAGTCTTGAAGCTGAGGATTTTCTTTCCTTCCTTCCACAAACTTTCATTTATCCCTTTAAATGCCAGTAGTGATCCTGGTTTATTTCTCCTAGGACGAACCTAATGAATTTCCAAGGTTATGATGGTTGTGGTGTAATATTTCATCCTAGAGCTAAGGATTTTCTTTCCTTACTTCTAAAAGTTTTCAATGCTTCATCTAAATGCCACTGATGATCCAGCTTAATTGCTAGTGCATTTCCACGATTATGATTACTGGAGGTTAATATATCTTCCTGGAGCCCAGGATTTTGTTTCTTATCGCCACATTTTCTGTTCTTCCTCTAAATGGCACTGATGATCCTGGTTAATTGGTCCTAGGACATAACTAATGAATATCACGATCATGATTATTTTTAGAGCTTTTGTGTGTTTATAGATTTCCTATGTAGGTCGGATCTAATGAGGGGTTGATAATTCGATCTGGAGCCGAGGATTTATTTTTCTTTTTTATATCACACATTTTTAATTATCTCTCTAAATATCACTGATCATCCTGGCTTTCTTAGGAAGATTCTAATAAATTTCCACGACCATTGTGAGTTTTTTTTTTAGTTTATGATTTAATCTTCTATTTTTAAGCATTCTGAGTTAGGAAAGTTGGAAGTGAAGCAGTAAAGGAATTCAACTATGAAGCAATATTAGTTGGTTATGCAAAGCGGTCTTTAATTATTTATTAGCAATTTGAACTTCGCCCTGGAGCTGCCAGACGGTCTAATGTCTAGAGGATTCTATTACACTCTTGACCAAGTGCACCTGCAAGTTTTTAAACTAAATGGCAATTTTAAATTGTCCTGCAGTACGTTCACCTAATTTGCTAGATTATTAATTATATTGATAGAAATCTCAGTTTTTCACAACTGCAAGATATGAGTGATAAGGAATTTACAAAGCGAAAGTTCTAAAGACAAGTATAATCAACAATCAAGTTTTAATTAAAGAATTATTTCATAATAAAACAAAATTAAGTCGACAAAAAGTTCAGAAGTTTCTGTAACAGTAAAAACTTCTTCGACCCTTTTCCCATGTTTAAAAATTAGTTAATCGCGATTCTTGCAAGTTTTCCCAGAAGTTTTCTAATTAAATGGTACGTTTTTGAACGTGATGTAAGATAAAATTGTTATAGATTCTTTGCATATATTTTTTACCCGTACAATCCAGCATTTGGGGGTCTCATTGTTACGGAATATCTGCATACAGACGATTCCGCATGACAAGCCCCTGATTGTTGGAATAGAAGTGACTCTCAGTACATTAGCATAAAACAAAACAAAAAAATATCGTGTCAGTACGTGATTGTGTCTTGAAAGAAACGACACGTCCGTTTAAATCTCCTTTTAATCATTTCGTAATTGCTCGTTTCTATTTCCCTGTCACAAAGGATTATGGTAATATCCTCCGATTATTTTTTCGCATATAATAACAAGCCCAGGTGTTTCTGTTCGATTCGTCGATTCGATCGGAGCATTTAGTTGGATAAAAGAGCACATACTTTTGAAAACGTATCTACTAACAGTTTAACGCTTGTAAGCATTTTCGTATCGTACACGTATTGAAATAAAGCTAGAATATTTTCCAATATGTAATATGTGACCTAGCCGTAAAAACGTATATAGAATAAATTTCTTTCGTCTTTTTAAACATTTTATTTATCGTTATAAATGTTATGTACATCTAGTAATAGTAGATATTTAGTCTGTCAGATTTTCCCCCACTTTTTTCCGTCTTTCTTTCTCACTTATATTTCTTGACTCTCTATCTGCTATTCGATTGCTATTCTATCTTGCTCGCTCCACCCAAACGACCTAATCACTACGCTATAAATAAAATATCAATAATCTCACTAATCAGTCTATTTCTCTCTTTTAGCCTTTCCCAATGTCATCTCCACCTTTGATTTCCTCATAATGTATTATTATTTCTCGCTCATTTAGTCCCTCTTTATCTAAATTTTCACTTTTATCGTCTCTCTCTTTCTCCCCTTCTATCTCTTCATTTTATTTTTTATTTCTCTTAACCTGACATGAAGGATTTATTCCCTTCTCTCTCTCTCTCTCTCTCTCTCTCTCTCTCTCTCTCTCTCTCTC
>CM077109.1:15427326-15455219 GCA_039619505.1 Cimex hemipterus | reverse complement strand
CCCTCTCCCTCTCCCTCTCTCTCCCCCCTCCGGCCTTCTCTTCTCACCCTTCCTACATCTCCCTTGCCCTCATATGCATAATCATCTCTGATCATCCTGATCTGTAAATTTTGGTTAGTTCTAACGGAATTAAAAAAACAGGACATCAGTTAGAAAATAACACGCTGACATGAAAATAGCAAAACTCATCTGTTTTTAAGTACAAACAAAAAAGAAATCAGTTCAAGGTTTAATAATAGACTTCATCCCCATACCTTTTTGATAAACAAATATAATCTATTCCTGGCCAGATATTTAATTAATTAATATTATTCAAGTGTTTAACAAAATCTGAACCTTTAATTAAAACATCTGAGTTGTTTTAAGTCTTAAACAAAGCGCTGAACAAGAATTGATTTTCCATACTGCAATCCCAGGACAATAATCGATTACATTCAACAAAATGATAATTACAATAAATGTTTTCAAAATATGTTTTTATTTTCAGATGAGAGGAGACTGGAACCAGAAGAAAAGCCCCTCCTTGTGCAATTAAACTGGCATAAAGACGATAGAGAAGGAAGATTTCTTCTTAGGAGAATTGACGATAAAACAAATGTAAGATGTTCCTCTTATCATGTATTCAATGTGGCAATAATTTAATAACAAAAGGGATGACTAAGATAACCAGGAAGAATAAATTTTAAATAATTGTGCCAATAAATAATACTCTAAGAAATAAATAATCTCTCTCTCTCTCTCTCTCTCTCTCTCTCTCTCTCTCTCTCTCTCTCCCATTTAGAAAATAATATATTTTCTTCGTTTATTATTTTAATACTTTGGAACAGATTATATTAATTGTACTTTTATACTTTTTACTTCAGTTTAGTTTTTGTTTACTTCTATACTTTGCTAAGTTAGTAGACCAATTAGTTTTTTAATGGTTAATATTATTTAGTTTGTTGAAATTACTTTTTGAGTATACTGGAATTGTTAAATCCTTAATAGTTCAAATAATTGTCCACTTTTCATAAAATTTAGCAAGATTGTTAAAGTGATTTTATTTTTAATTTTTTATTTTCTATGCATACTTTGGAGTTGAAAATAACGTGAGTTGAAATTAGAAAATTTATCGAGATAAAACGCACGTTTATAACTGTTTGTTTGTTAAACAATCTTGACTTGTGTTTTATTTGCAGATGCCAGAGGGAACGTTTCAGGAAGGCGGATCCAGTTTTAGGCGAAAACTGTCGAAGAGGGAGAAGAAACAACTCAAAAAGCAGGAGAAACTCAACAGAGTAAAGAGCTCCGGCCTGCCCAATGAAGAGATCGATTCTGGTGTAGCTGAAAAACTTTATACAGGTAAGAGATTACAATGATTTATTGACATATATGTTAGTATCAAAAAATAGCCTAGGACTTTATTTTGAGGCCCTGGTATCATGCCTCCACTAAATAATACATTTTCAAATAATTCTAAAATTTTTACTCAGTCATTGTGCATTTTACAAAAATTGAGTTATATCAAACGAAACATAATATAATTTGACTTTTTGTCATTAACTTATTTTTAACTTATTCATTAAGAATGATCAACATTAGCAGGTCAATATGTGTGTTGTTTAAACTTTTGTCTTGGTGGAAATAATGATTTGTAATGTACCAGGGTGTTCAGGATACTATTTTGAATATGCCGTGTCCTTGAGGGCGGATCTTGCTTGCAAAAAATCCTTATAGGGTTGAGGATCTTGGGTAAAATACCTTTTGATGAGTGATAGAAATCCATTGAACTTTATTCATATTGTGACTTGCTTTTTTTGACTAATGCAGTAGTGTGCAGTGTATTTTTATATTGGTGGAGTCTAAATTTACGAAGTCTGCCCACGTTAATCCATATTTGAATTCAGGAAGGGAGTTCAGATCGCAGATTAGTTTATTGCTTTTCTCCTTTATCAAATTGCCTCGACTGGAGGTGATGTTGGTGGCCTTTAGTTGGTTTTCTTGACACAGCTTAGATGTTGGTGCCGCAAGTCCATGTATATTTGACCTGTTGGCAATGAAGAATTTTTAAGGCAAAGGATCCTGAACTAGTGTTGTAAATTCTTCCTATTTTTAAAATGTTTTTTTCTCTTCTTACACAAACATAGCCTAATTGTATTTTTCGTATGGGCTTAGTTACGTAGGGCTGTTGGGTTTTTCTTTCAGTCATTCTCCATTTTGTGTTCTTAAGTTAGCAAAGTAGTCTCAGGGTTTGTTTTTTGAGCTAGTGTTTGGGTTTTTATTGAATACTTAGGAACATCAAAGACAATAGCTGAATGTCCAATTTTTATCTTTATGTGCTGTTTTAATTAAACAGATTGGCATTGAGGTATTATTTTTCTTCTTTTATCATTTATAATGTTGGTTTAATGAAAGTTGGAAAAAACTTCAAAACGAAGTTTTTACAATATTTCTTAATTTTTTAAATTGTTTATTTTAAAAATTTAATTTTTTCCCAGAACTCCCAGAGACCAGCTTTACACGTTCCATATCAAACCCGGAGGCTGTGATGAGGAGACGAAGGCAGCAGAAACTCGAGCGCAAGCTTCAGCAATTCAGGAGTAAAGACGGCGGCCCTGACACGGGTGGTACTCTGAAAATATACGGCGAAGCACTATGTCGAGATGTACCGTACAAGACCCTGCTCCTTTCCATCGGTGACACTGCAGCACAAGTCGTTAAAGAAATGCTCTTGAAATATGGCCTTGACAAAGAAGAACCATTACATTACTGTCTAGTACAGGTAAATTCACACCAAAATATATAATGAAGGATTTTACTCAACTATGTTCCCCCCCCAGGTGAATACAGCGATTGAAGAAACAAAAGACAACACTCCCGGCAACAACAACACGATCAACAACAGGGAATATATTCTTGACGATGATGAGTGCCCTCTTGCCATTCTCATGAACCACCCCATGTCCAGAGGTAAGTTGTATTTAAAACATTGTTTCTACTCAAATTTACATATTACCCTAATAACAACTGACAGATATAATTTATGTCTCAATCTTGAAACAATGAAAACTTTAGATGTAATTTTTTTCTTTTCATTCGTCCATTTGGAATGGCAACATCGCTCCGACCACAGCCAGGTAACAAGATAGGTTGATTGGTCATTTCTTGTACTTGTCACAGTTAACAGCACATTTGGTTTTTTGCTTGAATAGATTGCCTTGATGACTTTTTCTAAGTTTTATTATACATTGGAAAATTCTGTGTAATACAAGTTTTTCATTTTTGATGTCTTTCAGTGGCAATACTGGGTGTTAAGTAAATTAGTAAAATTATTGTCTAGGCTTCAAAACAACAATCCAATTTTAAGCGTTAACAGTGTTGAATTCTAAACTTTAATTGATACGAAACAACAAAGTTTGCTCCTTGTTAAATTACAAAAAAAGCTTTACAAAGCAATCATAAACTTTACTAGATATGAAACAATAAAGTTTGCTCCTTGCTAAATAAAAAAAAGCCTTACTTTTCAAAGCAATAATAGAAATTTACTACCTTTCCCAAAGCATTCATTATTAAATAATGATACACACTATTTTAACCTGGCTGAATTGAATTACCATGTTCTATTCCATACTTACTCTTATAAAGAGAAGCAAAGAACATATTACAGGCAAATCCAAGTGTAAATTATTTATAAATATTATTGGCTGATGAGGGAGTTGTTTTTTTTAATAAAACAAAGGATTAATTATTTAAATAAAATATCAGAAGTATATTGCTAGGGCTAAAGTTTCGTAGATCAAATTCTACAACAATATTTACTTTTATGAAATTGAGATTCGTTTTTAAGGTCACTAAAAAAGTACCATTTTTTTAGTTATTTTTTATGTAACACTTTAAAACAAGAATATTTCATTAGTTTTTAACCATATAGATTTAAAAAATAGGTTATTTTTGTTGTAGTGTTGTATGTTAGATAAGTTTATAGCTTAAAACAGTTCACTGCATGATTAATTTGGAATGCACAAATTAAAAAAATATCGATAGCTTTTATTCAATTTTTTAAGCATTAAGGAATGGGTAAAATAAACATATTATTTGTTATTAGTTTAATTATGTATTATTAATTAAAAAGCTCGAGGGAGGCATGGTAGCTGAGTAATTAGCGTGTCAGATCTCTCACCAACCCTGGAATTTTCTGATCGCTCCTCTCCTCCTCCATAGAATTCATGTTAATGGATCATCAATCAACTACTTCTCTGATAGACTCTCAAATTTTTAATCTCTAGCAATAGTAGAACTGTAAGTTGTTAGTATTGTTAAAACATCTGGCTGTCACGAAGAATGAACTGAAAGTACCAATTACCGGATTTTTAATGTTCATATTGCGAACAACATAAACACACAGAAAATAACACACACACACACAAACAAACAACAACAACATATTGGTTGTTTGTGATCAGCATAAATAAAATATCTGAGATTATTTCTGATCATCCTTGTCTTACTAATTTAATTTTGTCTGCTTAACATAAATTTAATATACATATATTTTTAAAATGCTTTAAAAAGTTAAGATATTGGGTTGTCCGGAAAATAATGCAGGATTTTGGTATTAAACAAAAAAAAAGAAACTAGTTACTTTAAAGCAATGTTCTTTAATCAAAATAATTTCCCATACTCTCAATACATTTCTCCCAACGTGTTGGTAACTTATTAATTCCGTCTGAGTAGAATTCAGAATTTTTTGAATATTATGTGTTGTAAGTAGTGGTCCAGGTGTCTAAAAAATGGTAGTCAGTAGGCGAGAGGTCCGGAGAGTAGGGTGGGTGAGGCAAAGTTTCATAGCCAAGCTCCAATAATTTTTGTGACGTTACACGTGACACATGTGGTCGAGCGTTGTCATGCAACAAAATGGGCCCTTTCCGATTGACCAAAGAGGGCTTCATTACTGCCAATTTCTGATGCATGGTATTAATTTGGTTACAGTATGATTCAGCATTGATGGTTTCGCCAGGATTTAAGAAGCTGTAGTGTATTAAACCAAATGAAGCCCACCATACCGTAACCATTACCTTTTTTTGATGAGTTGGGGGCTTTGGAAAATGTATTGGAGCTTCTCCTTTGTCGAGCCACTGTCCAGAACGTCTAGTGTTATCGTAGAGAATCCACTTTTCGTCACATGTAACAATT
This sequence comes from Cimex hemipterus, assembly GCA_039619505.1. Classification (NCBI taxonomy): domain Eukaryota; kingdom Metazoa; phylum Arthropoda; class Insecta; order Hemiptera; family Cimicidae; genus Cimex; species Cimex hemipterus. The sequence goes on along the minus strand of CM077109.1, from coordinate 15,450,047 downwards.
CTGGCCAGAAATGGGTCATTTTTGTTTCGACAAAGAAGTGATGCACAAACATCAAAGCGCTGATTTTTTTGGCGATTGTTTCCAATCGCCTTGAGGTGGTCAGCGACGGTCGTTTTACTGACTTTGAGTTGCTCTGCAAGTTCTCGAACAGTTGTTTTGGGGTTTTCTTCCACCACTGATCGCAGAACATCATCATTAAGAGAGGAAGGCCTTCCATGACCTTCTTCATCTTCAAGGCTGAAATCTCCCTCCCGAAATTTTTTAAACCACCTTTGCACAGTGCACTCATTAACACAACCCTCGCCCCAGACTTGGTTAATGTTTCTAGCCGTTTGGGCTCCGCTTCGGCCGAGTTTAAACTCGTAAAAGAAAATCGTACGAAATTCTCGCTTTGACATTATAAGGATGACTGAATTATTTCCAAGTAGCGGAATGCTACAGAGGTAAACAAACAATATCATTTGGAAGAGGATTAATAAGTGTTGACATTCATACAAATGAGTAATCCTGTAAACGTAAACAGAATATTTTATATAGATTTTTTTTAATGAAAACTTAAAATCCTGCATTATTTTCCGGACAACCCAATAGTAAAAATATCACAATCACTGTACATGGTCAACTCCTGTCTGAATGCACTTAGTAGACATGAATCATGTGTTGGTGAAGTAGGTTCATCACCAGAACAAATTATTCTTCTGACAAATTAAAAAATTTTTGTAATACATATAACCAAACCATATCTGTTTAATCTATTTTTTTTTTTTTTGTTTTTGCATTTTTGTGCGGAGAAACACTTCATTAGTCCTTCTTTTTGAGAGTAAGTGGAGCCAGCTTTAATACAAGTACTTTCTGACCTTGTTCCGTAAATTGCATCCTCATGGAGATGAATGTTTTAATTTTACTGCTAACTCATTTGAAACGATTTTTTTTCTGTAAATTGCTTGATGGTTTTTGTACTAAATAATTTATAGAGTGAATTACAACAAAATTCTTTAAAAGTCAGGCATTCAGATAACATTGCCCCATCCAATAGACCCAATATATGTACAGTTTATAATAATATAGGATTTTTTCGTTCTGTGTGGTGTTCTGTTAAGTAAGGATAGTCTCAGGAATAGCTTTGTGTCAGGAAAACAGGGAATAGATTATTCTCATTCATAAGAAAAGAAGAAAAATGTAAGAAGTCTTCAATTTCTTTGAAAATAATTTATAAATTTATAAAAAGTGTGTCTGTTGAATATAGTTAGCTATTAAAAAACGAGCATAAAGATTTACTTGAATGAATGTGAACCTTGAATTATTTGGTATTTTACACAGCAAAATCCGATTATTGACGATAAAAAGGGCCGGTTAACAACAAACTAGAAATTTGCTTTGCTAAGCAAACAAACCATTACTATTTTACCCACGATCAGGACTTTGTTTTAAAACCACCACCCTAATCCTAAGTAACTATTAGAAGGTTTGGTCGATTGCATATAACATTCGATTAAATTTGGTAGGGCCGCTTCTCTTCATTAAGCACTGCTACAGAAACATCAAAAGACAATTTGGCTCCACCAATATATTGATATTAAATTAATCAAACAATGTTAAAAATCGATCCAATTACAAATCTCGAAGGTAGTTTCTATTAAAATGAAGAAAAAACGGGACCCCATATTTTAGACAATATACAAATCTTGTATGAGTTGGTTGAGAAAGATAGTCCTATTTTAATGTAAAGAGATTTTTAGAATAAAAAAAAAAAAAATCACAGCCCTAATCCTAAGTAAATATTACATAATTGAGTTAAAATCGGTTAAAACCACAAAATTACCGTGTTTTATATTTTGTTGGGTTAAATAATTTTCAAGTGTTTTTTATTTTTTTATTTTAACGCAACAACAATAAAAATGTCGTCCTGGCATATAATCTCTGAAAATATAACTACATGTATTGATTGCTAAAAATGGTTCAGCAGAACAGGCGATTTAATATAATTTGTATTTCTAAATTATCTAACTTGCCATTAGAGATATAATAAATTAAAAACGAACAATAAGCACTAAATACACTTGAGACGACATTTTAGATAATCAAATATACCTTCCTCAAACTTGTAAACAAATTCCTTTAAATGAACAAAATTTGTTTCAAGAAGAAAACATACAAAACAAAACACAAATCGACAACTTTTATTTAACATTAACACCAAAGAAATTTATGTAACTACACCGATATCGTCAAAATTACACAATCGCGAAGTCGGATTTGTTAAAAGTTAACCCACTTATTAAAATATAACGTTTATTAAATTATTTGTAAGGACGTCATTAATTGTTTTCCAACGGGACAGAATCGACGATAATTAACATCCAGGAAAAAAAGTACCAAGCATATTAACTTTGAGCAAAGGTACTTCAACAAATCGGATAAACGGGGGCTTTTCGACTCTATTCAATGAAAATATGCCTGCACAAACGGGGAACGTATAATCCTGGATAAAATATTCCCAATCTAACAATATATATGAAAGAAACACAAATACAATGCCAGTAAGTTTGGAACTATGAACTGCTGAGGTTGTCCGTTTTCTGCATGGTTGTACTTCTTTTCCCGGTCTTTCACGCTGTTTTTCTCCCATCCTGAAGCCGTTTAAGCATTTTGATCTATCACTAACTCTTATTATTTTATATGAAAACTAAGTCGATATCCGAAGATGGCTCCTCTTATTGTACCTGTATTTGTAAATCATAACACATACAGTCTCGATCACATTCACACCCTTAGAGTACTCGATATTTCTCGGGGCGGGGTTGAACACGTTCTCGCTAATAACTTATTTTCATTCTCCAGACGCGCACTACCAAAGATTTCACGATATTGGTACATGGTTAAAAACCTTCCTTTCACGCTAATGAATTACATTCATTTCAGTAAATTGACATAAACACAACAGAGGCACAATACAAATACCCACAAACAGAACAAACAATTTCTATAATCCTGCGGTACCGCAGAAGAACAATTAATCACATTTGGTTGAACAATAAAACAAAGAATTTGCTAATGTCTTACAAAACTAAACAATCTTTTTATAAAGATTAACTGTGTCATGTCAGATTTCAGATAATTAGGTTTATGTACTTGCTAATAGTTTGTTAGCATAAAAATTCGAGATCTATAAACAAAAGCATAGCGCCTTATAGTTCAGGAGTACTACAATTTATACCAACAGTTGGGGGGGGGGTTTGCTTAACTATATAAAAAAGCAAATTACATTTTTCTCTGATAATAACGAACAGTGTATGCAAAACATAACATAGAGGTGATGATTAATAAACTGATGGAGAAGTATAATATTGTTAAGTTGATCAGTGTGTCATGTCTCAGTTAATTGACGTTACTCGCATAAGTAAGATTGGTCGGTGCTGGCTGGAGGTAGTCACATAAATGGTTATTACAGTTTAAAAACTAACATTCTTTTTATATTTTTAAGTGTTATTCTGGCCATATTTTTGTTGGATTGTAATACATTCACTCTTTTTTTTTGTGGGGGGGGGGGGGCATTTTCTCCCTTTTGGAATTCGAGTTGCCTGGCGATAGGCCGATTGTGATTAAGACAGTTATTAAGTGCAGGAATACGAACTTTAACCCAAATCTCAGTTTTGAAATCAAACTTATTTCATTACAACGGCAAAGCTTGTCATAATTGGTTGAAATATTAAATGGATATCGTGGAGACCAATTTCTTTAAAAAAAACCTTTACAAAAATATACGGTTAATTGAAATCGGAAAGAATCAAATTTATGGGCACGAGAATACTTTTTTTTATTAATTAATCAAAATCAACTAAAAAAACAATAACAATTGCAAATAAAATTGATTTAAGTATTTCAGCTAACCAGAAACCCCTTAAGACGTTTCCGACTCCATTTTGCCAAAACGACTTTTCATTAAGATAAAATTTCTTCGGAATTAAACAATTTTGTAAGGAAAGTCTAACTCGAAACTGGAATTAAATAATCAGGCTTATAAACTTCTTAATTATTTTCATAGCGAAATAAAATCCAAGATCAAGGGAGAAAACTGAGAGCGTAGAGTTCACGGGTTTTCAGTAAATCTGTTAACTTTTCGACATTAGTTATTGTTGGTTTTACTTATACTTTTGCTATGTGTGTTATGCTATAAAGTAGTTTAGTGGTTTCATAATTGGAAATGTGAAGAAAAAAGTGGTTTCAATGTTAACTTGAAAATGGAAGAATTTAAGGTTATAAACTTTTGGCCAAAACTCAGTAAGTGCAAAAGTGTTGTCTTGTTTTAATATATTTGATGTTAAATTGGTTGGTCAAAATTAAAAATATATAATATATCCCTTTGTAGAGCACTGAAGAAGGTACAATAAATAGTTTCGAAAGCTAGGGAAAGATTCGAAATTATATATATCTTTCATCGACCACATCCCTGATAACGACTAAGAGATCATTATCTGTATAATTTGGTCCATTATTCTACAAAACATATAATTATAATGATACGTACCCTTCTTCCGACGGGAGGGCATATCGATTGTGGTAGGGTATGGTCGTTGGTGTGGTGTGTCCCACCCACTGACTCTCCGGCCCTGTTGGTACTACTGTAAACGAGAGCGCGAGAGCTTCTCAAACCAAGTCCGACCTTGCCGGAGGCAGCACGCATCCCACCATGATGGACTGGGGTATTAGACGTATGTATTTTCATAATTGTCCGATTGTTTGTAAACATTAGTTTGACGATTTTGATTAAAAGACGGCGATCCACGTTCAATGGCGGGTTCTTCACTTTTAAAGAAAAATTATCTGTTTTATCGAACTCTTTGACTATTTTGGTATTTGTTAATGTTTGCTTCTCCTATTTTCCTCCTAACGAAAACAAAGACGGTTCATCCTGTCCTATAAAATATGGAAGATACCACATAAAAACGTGTGTAGTTCATGAACCTCCACTTCTATTACGTAAACTTCATGTCGTACTGCTCGGACGTAGATATAAGGAAGTTCAGCTGTAAACCCTAAAAACAATTATTTAAATAAATATCAATAACATTTTTTTTTGTCGAGAATATATATCGAGAATGTAGTGTTGTTTTGCTGGCTTTTTTTTTAAATTTTAACATGAACCGGCAAGTAAATGTTGAATTTAAGCTAAATTAATGCTCGCCAGCGTTTCTTTTAAGTTCATTGTCAACAGAAACGTTCTATCAGCACCAACTAATACTTTCAAAGATTTAAGAAAGCCTTATTTGTTAGTATACATTTTCTTTCATATTTTTTTAATGCACTTTTTATTGTCTATTGTGTTGGACACGATTTATTCTGAAGATTTGATTAGAATCGATCTATAGGAGCGGCAAAGACAAGGCCAGTGTCACATTCTTTTTCATGGCTGAAAGAATCCCATTGATCAATTTTCAAATCGCTGCAACGATAAAATTATCTCTGCAGGTTTTGTTAAAATAAATTAAAAAAACAAACAAACAAACAATATACTTATTGTATTGTTCAAACATATATGTAGGAAATTTAGCAAGTTACAGATTAGAGTTTTCAATCATACTTCTAATCTTTTAGTGTTTCTACTTTAGTTCGACTCGAAGCATTTATTATTTCCGGTTTTGTCATTTTATTATGGAGGAATAAGTGCAAATTTATGTTGGTTGAACGTTTACGAGTTTTTCTCTCTCTTTCTCCCCTTCTTCTATCTCCTTATTTTATATCTATCATCTCTTACTAATCTACTTTATCTGCCTTCTCTATTTGTCCGTATTTTCCTTGTTTCATTCCTGAGTTAACTATATCTCTTCAATCTCTTGCACTCTACTTCTCTATCTCTCTCTTTCTCTTTCTCTCTCTCTCTTCTCTCTTTCTCTCTCTCTCTCTCTCTCTCTCTCTCTCTCTTCTCTTTCCCTCCCTTTTCCTCGGTTATTTCTGTTTTTCTCTATTTTCTTCCCACCTTTCCACCTTTCAATCTTACTCCTATCTTTTCTTTCTCTCTCGGTCTCTCCATCTCCCTTTTCCTCTATCTACTCTACCTCTATTTCCTTTGTCTGTTTTATCTATCGATCTGCCTATTTGTTTTGAACCTTGTTCCATCTCTCTCTCTCTCTCTCTCTCTCTCTCTCTTCTCTTCTCTTCTCTTCTCTTTTCTATTCTATCTATCTTTCGTCTGCTTTCTCTATCTGCCTCTTCTCTCCCTACTTTCATCTCTCAGTATCTATTTCTACCTTTATCTCTCCCACTCTCGTCACACACGCGTGAACACACATTCACACACAATCACTCACCTATTTCCTATAGATAGTTAGGCATTTTGGATTTTTAATCGCAAAATTAAATATTATATTCGACGTTTTACTTTAAGAATCTCGAATTAAAACATTACTCAGATACAGGTATTTTTGTAGGTCTCAGGAAATTTATGTACCATTTTCTCATTCTATCCACTTTCTGATCATTGTTACCGTAATTTCATAATGCAGTCATTTTTATTTCTAAAACTCTAAAGGGTGGCTACATTATTTGGTAATTTCATTCCATTATGCTTTTGACATTGAAAATAGTAATTTGTACGTCTGGGCGTATTCCAAGATAACCATTTCGTTAATTAATTCGTTAAGTGCCACGAGGGAAATGCAAGCTAATTAATCACGGAAGAAGTCTATTTGTGGACTGTTTTATCGCGAAATAAAACGTTTTAAGGGGGATTGTTCTAGCCATTATCGTTTTGACGATTCATTTAGTGCTTATTCCATGTTTCACTGGAATAAAGCGAAATTATTAGGATCTGTCTTTCTTGCATTAATCTGATCAATTCCAATTAGGCCTTACTTACCACCTAATATTCCTAATTTATAAACATTTTCCCATGTAGTTTTAATATTTTTATTGAAAGGCTGAGAGTAGGTTTTGTTTTTTACTTTTATTGTCTCAGTAACGGCGATTTGTGCTTACATAGTCTCTTGTTCTCTCCTTTCAGACCCTTTTGACTTTGACGTGCTGAATTATTCCGTCTCTTAAGCAAGAACCCCTGCTCTGCCAGGCCGGATGGATCAATTCCTACCGAGTTTTACCATAGCGGAATCGTAAAACGAGGCCACTCCAATAATTCCAAACAGACGACGTTAGAAGTCGTTTCCACCAGTTTACCTGGTCTCGCATTTCCTTGGATCTATCCGACATCATTTATTAGCTCATTTCCTTTGGAAATATTCAAACGGGCTCTAGCCAATTGATAAAAATAAAATAGCTCTATTTTTTCCAAAAACGGCGTGGATCTACAGTTTTAAAAGACACCCATGTTTTGCGGGTTTAGAATAAACTTTTGTACATTCCCGTATTTTATCAATAGACCGAGAATAACACTAAAAGCCCCTGGATACGTCAGTACAACTTTAGAGAAATGTAATTTAATATCGCCAAGTACGCATCAATCAACGTCATTGATAACCAGAAAATACAACAGTGTTCCCTTACAACATGAACATAAATGAATGGCAGTAACTTCAAAATTAAATGTAGTACGTGAGGTTGTTATGTAATAGGCTAGGGTTTAAAAAAAGCCAAGCTTTAAAGTTGGCTACGTTGGGGACTTTAATGAATTTTTCTCTATTTTGTATGGGCCAAGGTGCTTTTTTTAATCGTTGAAAGCATTATTGAAGATTATTGGCTATCGTTTTGCAATTTTTAATGCCAATAAAGACAATTTGAAGAGCTTAGTCATTCTTTTTGCTTTAACCTTCAAATTAAGCCCCCAATCCCAATAGAATAATTGATTGCATTGTTTAATTTTGTAAAATTGGACTGTAAATAGAAATAAAAGCCATCCCACGTTTAGGGCCGAGCCCTGCTGATAACCGACAATTGCGTGGCCGACGAGTCTATTTCTGTCAAGTTGTTCAGGGCGCCCTGCCTTATCCCCAGGCGTACTTCCTTCGAAAAAGTTAAGTAATACAAATGGCTTTATAAATACGGGAAGGGCCCTTCTCAGTTCGCGGCCTGGGCCATCGAGGATGGGCGGACACGAAAAATTATTCCGGCATTGTTCGCCTCCTGTGAACCGGAAATTGTGCGTCTGAATGTTTTCATTTCGATTCAGCCTCGACCTATCATTGCACAATTGATCGGGGGGGGGGTCGTAGATCTAAAGTATTTTCCTTTTTTGAGTTTTGAGACTCAAAACTCAAATTTTCTCCGCGAACTTTATAAAAGCCAGCAAGGAAGACTTTTGATACAAACGGTGGAATCGATCATCTGATAGTCTTTTATTTCATTTAGCCCCACCCTAATCGATCATTCCGGCCAACTTTATCGATAAGAGTCCTGACTTGAAACCCCATCAATAAAATATGGTACTTACGATATCCAGGTAATTGGGTCTAGTATAACGGCTTTTGTTGTGCAATTAAAACACTGATATGGTCGGCTTGGCAAGTAAGTAGAAACAGCAAGAAGGGATATGTGGAACACTTAAAAGGAGAAATTAGTTGTGTACATTTGGAAAAACAAAATTTTTTCTTCCTATTATAGACATACATCGTCCTTGGAAATGTGGGCACGATGGTTAAATTTCCCTAGTGTAAATATTCCAAGTTGCGTATAAATGTTGATGGGTTGGGCAGGATAAATGGGGAAACAATGTAGCTTTTCTAACTATAAAATTCACCCAGGGGCGGACAAGGCTGCGGGATTTGTAAACATCTAAACTGTGCAGCCTCGGCGAGGAACTTCATTATTAAATAAGTCGCTGAGGAGAAGTTCAGTCATTTGATTTACAAATTGACCGGTTAAACAATCCCTTTATAATCAAGTAAAGCGTACCGAGATTTTCAACGCAATGGCCGAAACATAATTATTTGTGGTCGTACAAGAACAAGAAGACTACTATCTATTTTTGAAACTCGGTTTACTCAAGTATTTTTAAAACCAGGTATAATTTATCATTTAATTTTCTAAAGGTTTCTTCAGTTTGGTTAGGTTTTTGCAATCAAAAGACAACAAACAAGGCAGGACAATTCGAATATAGCTAAATTCAACCCTTACCCTTACCAGCTCAGTATGTTCCATAATATATAAATTTCGTAGAATCAAACAGTTGTTTAAAAACACCACGTAATAAACAGAGAACTTCCGTAAAAAACAGGCTAATGCAAAAAAAAAAAAAAACACCCAGGCGCAAGAGTTAATTAATTACAAGAGACTAAACATGTAACAGATAATTCATAACAAAACTAAAGACAAAAAATAAATAGGAAAACTTCTCAGGCGAAGACTAACTAGACTTAGTCGGTACATAATATTCAACGGATGACAAAACGAGGAAAAAACATCGTACATTTTCAACTAAACAATTTCTTGCACGGAACCATTGAGGAGTTTCAACAAGTAACTTTTAAAAAGGTTATAGTTCGTACTTTAAAACTTGAAACACGGGAAAAGACATTACATCGCATTAAAACTTACGAATACACGATTCAAAGAAATTTATTTTAAAAAATGGACCGAAAAAGGAAAACTGTGGAAAAGATCTAGGGTTTATTCGACAGTAATTCAAAGACGCTGGCACAACCTGGTCAAGACAGGTATTAAAGGAACTTATAAAAAGGGACACGATTGACAAAAAGAACAATCACCGAAGATTGCTGAAAACACACCCGACAGACAAAATTTTCATTTTAACGTTAATGTTCTGTTTTGCAATTTGCTCGGGTAAGCCCCATTAAATAGTAGATGGAATAAGAACGGCGAGACTACACGCACCCTAACAATCTAATGCTATTCTAATTAGAAGGCAGAGGTACCAAATAAAAATTGTATTTTGCAATTTTACATCGTCTCAGGCTAGTCGGGCGTCGACACTGACAATGAATAGAACCTGCGGCGAAAAGCGAGATTACACGGGCCACAAGTGAATACCGCACCACCATCCTATTTGCTCATTGTGGAATTAATATCCTTTATGTTCGTTCAAAGCCCATCCGACCAAAACGATCTTATTTGCAACTTGACATTTACCAAGTTAGTTATACAATATTATCATTGTAATAATGCAACCCCTTTAGTGCCAATTGCAGTGGCAATTGATAATCGTTTGCCTGCTCGATTTTGAATGTTTAACTCATTGAACATGAAACACTGCTAATTTTAAAGGTTACAAAAAATGATACGATTTAGTTTTTATAACTTTTTAAATCCTTTTATTATACCTGATTTTATAATTGTTAGCACTGCATATACGTTTTTTAATTTACAATCGCCTGGTACTCTCGACGAGAGGTACACAATTACAAGGTCACAATTTACACTCATTTTTAGCAATTTACCCTCTCCCTTTATGTCTATATTTTATGATGGCACGACTAAAGCGATGAGAAAGGACCTGTCTTGCTTTGGTAGCAAGTAGTACCTAATTGGACTTGGCTAGCCACCACTTCCAAGCTCTCCTTGAGGTGGAGGACACTTATTTTATTTTCGTCCCACATCAAAAGAGCGAAGGCGACGTTAAATCGATTTCTATCTTAAATGCTACTACAAGGCTGAATGCATGCTGAATCGATACTTTCTACAGCTTCCAGTGGAATTTGGGCAATGTTTTTTTTTTAAGTCCGTGGGACGACTTTGTTTTTCCTATCGTTTATTTCGACAGATTTTTCATTTAATAGGACGAAATTGCAGTGTTTATTATCCCGGATTGATGTTTTGCCAGGAGGAATATCTTGTAGTATCCCAATGTACTTTCTATATAATGCGATAGATAATCGTTTCAATGGCCAATCAGACATCATCACTGATGATGTAATAGTACAGCCTAAATAACAGCGAGATGGACGGAATATTCTCAAATGTGGTATTTTTTGACACAATACATTTTAGACCAAAAGGTACGATTTTTCAAATTTAGCAAAATTTGTCTGTATATTAATGTTCATTAGGGATGGTTATACTTTTATAAATGGTGTTATTTTACCCTTATAGAACTTGGAGCGGGGTGATATAGACCACAAAAGTTTAAATTGGTGAAATTGCTTTTACATTATAGGTTTCAAATAATCAATACATAGTTAATTTGGACAGTTTCCTTGGGGCTAGTCAGTTGGTTCATAAATAACCATAACCTACGTAAAAATAGCGAGATTTCACGGACCACTTGCGATAAATCCGTCTCGATTTTGTAATATAAAATTTTTAAATATAAGCAAAGTCCCAATTGTTAGGTAGGTATTAGGTAATTAATATCATCATAACGTAAGGACTAACAGCGAGATGATGCGGACCACAAATACTCAGACTTGTGATTTTGTCGAAAAGAAAGTTCAAAACATTAAAGTATTATTTGCTTTAAATTTGACAAATATTCGTTCCCCCAATTTGGATTCGACCTCCCAATAACTTATGTCTAAACAGTGAAATTTCACGGACCACGCTTAATCTGGCTCGTTTTGGTGTATGAATCTTTTGAAGTATAACAATGTATTTTTACATTTTAATTGGGCAATGGGTCTCAGTTATTTGCTAGGCGTTATGTATTAAATTGTAGTGACCAGAATACGAGAAAATGAGGACCATAAATATTCCAACTATTCGAGTCTGTAACGATTTAATAATTTAATAAAATGTATATTTTTTTTAAATTCAGGCATTCTCATCGGTACCAGAGTAGAAATTTTCCTAAATGCAGAAAGCTACGTAACGTAGATCTCATATATTGAAACTTGTGAATCTGGTTTTTCAGTATTTATTTTCTAATTATGCAAAGCATTTGTTAGATATTATATAAAACGTGTCTTTTAGATTCAACTAGCGAGAATTGGCGGACCATATTAATCGGAGACGATATAGTAGGTTGAAGGTCACGTTACTGTTTTCCCTGTCATTTCAAACAAGAGTTGGGAGAAAAAATTCATAAAAATTATTGATCAGTGAGATAATCGAGGGGGCTATAGATACAGGTGAACCTCGAATATATCTTTATCAAGGCCGTTAAAATAATTCTTTACATATAACAATCTAATATTATTTTTTATTTAAATGTCCTGTTATAAAAAATATTTTAATTGAGTACTCGAGTAGTCAAAATAGAAGGAAAAAGTGTATATGTCGAAAGAACGAGTAAACAAGAAAGAGATACCCGGGTTTTCACGATGGGAATGGGATACAGCTAGGTAATTTAACCTTTGGCATTTGAAGAAAAGCGAACAGATCGATAGTAATGGTGTAAACAGTGTACACAGTTAACTAAAACAAAACTTACTAGAAGATTTTAAGTAAGTTTAATTAACGTGTAACAGGAATAATGAAATAATAACAAATTGTAGTAAGAACAGCTCAAATGAAGGTAGGAAAGAAAAATCGTATAGGACGATAAACTATTTTCTTATATTGAGTAAACAAGAATTTGATGAATTTATAGTAATAAATAAATAAAACTTTAGGCAAGAACATGAATAGTTCCTTTCCGTAAAGTTTCCGTAAAATAAAAGCCCTAGGAAATCCATTCTAGGATATGCTATAAAAAGACATATAAGTTAAATACATAAAAGAAAAGACACAATGGCATTGAGAAGCTTCAAAAACCCATCTGAACGTACATAAATCGATCGCAGGGAATTAGCGAGGGCTATAAAAAGACAGTACAACTCGCTGTATCCAGCAGGACGGGTTAAAAATATAAAACGCTTGCCCAACTGGAAAACTAAAGGCGTAATTCATTTTATTTTCATAATGCAAAAATTTGTTCTAAATGCCAGTAGTATCATTTGTCAAGTATATTATTGTTATATTGGGTAATTTAAGTAGGCACAACTTTTGATCTCGATTAAGCGTAATCCTCTTTTCGGAAGAGGTGACAGTCTGAAGGAGCCGGGTAAGGAACGTATGTAGTAGTTTCGATTCCATAAATTCTTTCTTTGTACATATAGAAATGGTACGTAAAATTAAAAACAAAACTGTCTATTGGGAAAAAATCCTAGTTAATTGAATATGACATTAAACATGAACGCTTGAAAGTTATTTCTTTGTGTTCAATTAAAATGAATATTTAGTGAGAATTTTTTTCAGCCCTGAGAATTACGATGTAATTACTGAATCTCCGATAAAAGAAAAAATTGTTATGTGTTATTTTTTCCCCCAATACGCAATGTAGAAGCCGGATTAATAATTGATATAATCACACCATCCGTTTAATAAATTGTGTTTATTAGGTGTGGATTATTAACAACGGTGGATTTTATTTTTTTAAACCGTACTATGTACTGGATTCAGGTATTAAACCAGATCTGACGGTTCAACAACAAGCTTAAATCAATTATCCCTCTCCAACGGTGTGGGGCCGTATATCCCTTTCCGCTTATTTAGGAATAAAAGTTTAGGTTTGTGCCAAAAGGTTAACTTGGAATTTCAAGAAAAAAATGACAATATCATCGGATTTCGGCAAGGGCACTAAAAAAATTGTGAAATAAGTGAACACCTTACTTTATTTATCTATAGGAGATTATTAGTCCGTATAGATTTATTACTTATATGAACAGAGGGGCGAAAATTAACTGGCGAAATGTGTCATTCAGAACCAGCGAAACATGTTGAACCAGGATGATAGGAAACTATCATGATACAAACTTGTTGCTTGATTGTCCCCAATTCATCGATCTGCCTTTGCAATTTATCGATGATTCTATCCGTCTGACGCGTTTCGCCATCCACACTGGTTGGTCTTTCTGTTATTTTGTGAGTCGTGCCCCTTTTCTACGATTGAAATAACTGAAGGGGCCAAATAACGGAGCGGTTTGAATATCTAAACACTCGTGTTGGACACTCTTCGATTCATACGGTTTAATTGTCTTCTGATCGTCCTTCCGCTTATTATCGCTGATTTTTACGGTCAGCGGTTTTTCCTCTTTAGCTTCTAGTGGTTGGTCTGTTCGTTATTTTGTGTGTCGTGTTTCTTTTATTCGTTTGAAACAACTGAAAGTGATTAGGTAGCGATTTGATATGTAGCTTAAAGAGTCTTGTATAGTCATACAGCTTAATTATCATCAGTACTTAATTCACTATTTTCGTGGTCGCTCGACCAATTAATACGTGACAATTAATTACGGTTTTTAGTTGAGATGAAAAAAGTTAATGGAACGAGAGGGATTCGAACCCACGACCTTCGGCTAGATACGCCACTGCTCTACCACCTGAGATATCGTGACCGTGGTGGTAGAGCAGCGGCGTATCTAGCCGAAGGTCGTGGGTTCGAATCCCTCTCGTGCCATTAACTTTTTTCATCTCAACTAAAAACCGTAATTAGTTGCCATATCATCAGTACGCTTGTTATCGCTGTTTCTGCCAGTTTGACCCGTTTTCCCACGTCCATTGGTAGGTCTATACACTATTCTGTGCGTCATGTTTGTTTGAAGCTGAAAAGGTGACAAAGGATTTCACATCGCACACGAAATTGAGATCAGACTACAACTTTTTGTTACCTTGCACCCCTTGTTTGCTGTGCTTCATTACGTCCATCTTCAGATATCACACTATACCACACACATACACGGTTTTTAAAGACTCTTATGCCTAAATGTCGAAACTCGTCTCGTGTAATGGCAGAGTAAGCTACACATTGAATATTGTATAAAGCACAGGAGTAGAAGTAGAAAGAATGTCTTCCATGCTATCTAAATTGCTAAGGCAACACATTGTCTTGAGCGGGGGTACGTCAGGACATTATTGTTACTTTCACCAAGGATTCCACGCTACAGCTATACTAAGTTTTTAATTTACATATATATCTATATGTTTACAGAAAAACCGTACCTTATCTGAACAAACAGGTTTATAGTCAGGCCAGTCTTTTAGATATATTTGGTTGTTGGGCCGTCATGAAAGAAAGGTGGATTCCTTTGGTTTAGTCCTGCCTTCCAGGCTACTTACATTGCCTTGCAATTCGGAAGTTGGATTTGCATGTGCAACATCAACTTTTGTATAAAATTTAATGAAATAGCAAATATAAGCAGGCAAATTAATTCGTAAATTCTCGAATCATATTTATCTTTAGAGTGCTTTACAATCAATTGAATCGGTGATGTATTGTCAGCAAGTTGGCGCAATCAAGGCTGTTTGTCGAAGATCCTGTCTGCGAGAAAAACGGAGAAAATAAACGAACCGTTCGTTCCATGTGAGCTATGTTCTGTGACTTGTAAATATTTACAATATTGCTTAATTATTTGCGTTCTCACATTCGTCTTTTTCACGTCCTTTGAGCCTGTCAACTAGGATGGAGCTAAATTGGAAAATTGTTTCTTCCTAATTTATCACTATAGCCATCGGGATTATTATTTATTCACGTACACTTAGCCGACCGTTGAACTTCTTCATAGAGATGGAACTAATTTTTCAATTAAAAAAAAATCTTAAGTATTTTTCTTTCCTAAGTATATTTTTATTTCAGTATAAAAATAGAAGACAAGACAATCACAACCAAACAATTGCTTTGAACGACTACCTGATTTGTGCAATGGCGTTTAAATGGATCAGTTTACCTTTATAAATGGATAAAACGTAATAATACTGACGTCAATAATATGGCTCCTTGGCGATGGTGGGCGGGTGTAAATCGAACAGTTTATCGATACATAACGACTATTTAGGTACCATCGTATGTATTAGATGAATATTTTCCACTTCAATCGTCAACTTCCCAACTCTCATTTTTATGTAAACCGCATTGACGTCGTTTCTCTCGGTGTTGTGGATCGAAAAATAATTATTCCGAATAAATATATTCATAATTCCATTTCCGAGAGAATATTGTTCATTATTTCTTTTGCCATATTAGAATAAAAATAAAAATTCAAAAAATAACTCGCGAGATTTCTTCTCGAGATCTGATGGTTTATGAACTTGCAGCTTTGGTCGATTCCCATTATCCTTGTCCGCCTATACTCACTATTTCGGTCTGTCAGGCGCGTTTCGGCTTTTTTAGACACCACTAGAGATTAGAGAGATTAGATTAGACTATTAGACTATCGCACATTAATCAATTTTCGTATTCGTGTGTTTTTTGTTTTGCTAGATCCATTTTTCATGGAGTAAGTTTAATCGTATCGGTCCTTTGGGAGGTACGTGGTGTTTTTAGATTAGGTGTTGAGGTGGATCTTTCATCGTTGTCCTTAAATGACTGTTTCTTGAACATCCTCATTTTTCGTCCTCTCTACCAAATGTTTCTCCATATCTGCACGTACTGTACGCCATTTTTGGTTAGCAGGCTTGTCTTTCCTATGTTTGGTTTCGGATTTTATTGTATTAGCTAACATTAGTGCACTTGTTATTCTAAATTGTTGAACAGGCCGGTTTGGTTTGTACATGTTTCTTGTATTTCTGGCGGTTGGTTTGATTCAGCTTGTACGGAAGTTGATTTTCTGTACATTTCATACCGGACTTGATCGTTAATTTTTGTACATTTAATGGGTCGGACAGGCCAAAGCAGAGTGGTCAGGCAGTCCAAAAATTGGAAACCGCCTTAAAAATAGCCCTTAGTAAAAGAATTCATTAAAAATTTATCACGGGGAAAAATTTGTCTCCATCATTATTAATGCTTCCTCGGCTGTAACAGCCCCGGTCGTTCCTTTAGGCTTCTCTTATTTCACCAATTTTCACCAGTTCTCCGAATCGCCCCTCTTATTTTTAAAAAATGTGTATTGATTTTATTCGTATATTGAGGGCAGACGTGGTTGAAAAATTAATTTTAATTTATCCAAAGGGGTTAATTAATTCTCTCAGGGTTGATTTTTATCTCGGATTTTCAATATTCCGTTATGTTTTACATCTAGTGTTATTTGTTTGAGTATTCAAATGTTGTTCTTTATTTTGGGATTGATTGTCTTGAAAAAAGATTTTCGTATTTTATACCTAGTTGATGGATAGTTTTGTTACGGACTGTGCAAAACCGTCCTGGGACGGTCCTCAGACTTTATAAATAAGGGTATAAAGTCTGAGCCTTCCCTGAGTAAAGAAGTAATTTCCCAGGAAGGAGGGGCCTGGAAATATTTAATTCGATATGGGTTAAAAGGATTCGTTAACGAAGGAATCGGGGAACGACAACAAATAGGGGTGGGGAAACTTCATTAAACTGTGATTCTTCCCCCGCAATTCTATTTTCTCTGACATTTACCGGGAAACTGAAATTCCTTCCCAAGGGTTTCATTTAATAAACTTCCAATTTTCTTTTTTTCTTTAACGGCTCACTCGGGTGAACGGTAGGCGCCATGGTGATCATCAGTGACGTTTTAGGATCCACGCTGTTCAGCTGGTGGCGTTTAAACTTCGCATCTGGCATAAATAAAGTAGCTCAATCAAAAACGAGAAACAACGTGTTAAACCTTTATAAATGTTGTTAATTGTTAATGAGCTTTTAATGCTGAAATGCTGTATTCTGGCCTGCGTGGTGATGAACCTTCAATATCACGGATCATCAATGTTTCGATATTTTAGGTGAGTCTGCCAGTCGTGTTACGGTAGGTTATCCATCGGTGGTAATTTTCTATATGATCTATCATTGTCTTTCTATATAAACCTATCTTTTTTTCTTTATTTCGTCTCTATTTTTATTTTCTATCCTAACTGCCACCATTCTCCCTTTCTTTCTGGCTTGCCCTAAGTTCAAGCTTTCTTCTTTCCAAATGACATTCATTATCTTTCTTCTCTCTCTCTCTCTCACTCTCTCTCTCTCTCATCTGTTTAATCAGTTGTCAATTAATCGTTCCGGGGTGCTTGCGTGACTTGCGCCAATAAACAGACATATTTTTGAATAGAGATATGGGTCGTATATATTTATATTGAACATTTGTTTTCCACTATCTTTATCCAGTCCGATTACACTTAGCATGTTTGTTTGCCCTTTATCTCCTTCCTGATTGGTGCGTGCGTTTATCATCAACCTTAGCCTTTATTCGGTGTCATCGATTTTCACCACGTCGATATGAGTGCAACTCGGAACGAAACAATTATTAGCCCTATAAATTAATTTCAAATAGTTGTTAAATTTAGTAATTTGTCTTGACAACTAAAAGCCAGGGGAGTAGGGGGCTTGGCTGGATTATAGTCCAATCCTGTTTGTACCCAGGGGTATTAAACGTGTCCGGTCCATTACCTTGGTTGTAATGAGTCTTCGTTCGTTCCTCTTTAAGGAGGATAAAAACGACATCGAAACTACATAAAATAAAATCCTTGCTCTTCCACAAGAAGCCGATCCTGCGGTGACAAATAAGGTTTCCCCGTGGAAATTGTGTTTGTCACCTCTCGAGGAATTTCTATATCGATAGCCATTGTGCGAATTCGCTTTGAAAATAATAGGACACAGGGAGGGGGAAACAATTCCCTTTATAATGCGATCCATTTGTTCAATAATAAACAAATAGGAGTGCCGCTTCGAAAAGCCCGGATGGATACGTGCTTTTCAATTATTTTCCGTTAAGAAAATAAGGAAAATACGTACAAAATATCTTTTTTAAAAGGTGAATGTAGCACTTGTATACAAGCGAGGTTTAAATCCCTTCATCCTGCTTGAATTGAAAGTCCCGTAGTTATAGGAGCATTGCTCCGGTAATCTAACACGGCATGAAAAGGAGGATTAAAATGAACGTTACGAAACTGACGTAACGGCCATGAACTTCAGATATCACCATTTAAATAGGTTTACGTTATATATTGTATATGGTTCACATACATAGTAAATAAGAATATACAATACATTTGTAGATTGGTAAATTTTATTTAATTACAATTATGTTGAAAAAGAAAAACCAGGGGCATAGTACGTAACATGTACTCACCGCAAACATCTAAAAGGAAGAAAAGCGTAAAATTATTACTATCAGTACTTAACTACTTGCACAATTTTTTAAATCTTTGTTTTCCACGGGGGAGTGAGAGAGAGAGGGAGAGGGAGAGGGAGAGAGAGCGAGAGAGAGAGAGAGAGAGAGAGAGAGAGAGAGAGAGAGAGAGAAGTGAGAGAAGCGAGTAATGAACGGTGAGAGGGGGAGTATGGCATGGAAAGAGTGAGTGAGAGAAAGGGTGGTGGTGAGAAGAGGAATGGGAACGAAATGAAGAGGAGAGAAGAAAGAGAGAGGACAGGAAGTAAGAGAAGCGAGAAGTAAACGGAAAGTAGGAGAATGGGTCAAGGAAAGAGTGATTGAGAGTTAGAGCGAGTTGGAGGTGATGGTAAGGAAAGGAATAGTATACAGAGTAGAGAAGAGAAGAGAGAGAGGGAGTGAGTGAGATACAGACAGTCGCACGTACAGAGTGAGTAGGAGGAGTGTGAGATATTAGAGGTAAAGATGATAGTAGATAAAGAGAAGGTAATGTAATATGGGTAGAACCAAGGAGAAAATATTGAGATTAAAAACCAGAGATACACGAAGGCAATAAGAGATGGTGAAGAGGTATTGGCAGACAGGTCATGTACTATTATTTTAATTTATTTTACTAGTATAGTTTTAGTTTGTCCTATACAGTGCCAGGTTACTGCTTCCGGTTTGTCAAATTTGATCGAAAACCAACTCATCAAGCGTTTAAGGGCATTTGAAATTCATTAACTTCTTTTCTTTACTTTTTGGAAAGATCATTTCATAATTTGTATGTAGGTCGCAGTGAACAGGTTTCCTAGACCTTGTTTAATATTACAGTGTTTTTCCCACCCCCTAGGGCGATTTATGTTTCTACGTCGGGGAACAACGACGTGCTCCTTATTTTAATTATTGATGTTCGGGATTTCTCATTAGTGTATACCCGTGTTTTGTTTTCCTTTTTTTCAGTAAACGCTACTATTATTAAAAGGCAGTTCGCAACTATATCCCTCATTCACTCCCCTTGGGAGAATTCCATTCCGTTCTTCTTCCCCCAGGTATCAATTTTTTATATAAACGCCTAGGCAATTTTAGCCATTTTCTCAGACATCATACTCACAATTAATTGAATTGGGCAAAGAAACCACTAGACCAGGTAAACACACGGTATAAATTCTTCGTTCATATTGAATTGTTTTGAGATGACAAGCCTTAACGTCCTACTCAGATGCCCAAGGCTGAGAAACTCTTTTTTTTATATTTAAAAAATATAATGTCATTTTGTTATTCCATTTTAAAGTTTTATTTAAAACCTCTAATCCTCGGTTATCTAAACTTTCTTAAGCCTACCAGGATAAAAACCGCAAGGAACATTAAGAAAGATGTAAAGACACTAAATGATTTTAACCAAAATCTACTGTTACTCTAAAAAAAATGAATTATTTATTGCACTCTCTCTACTTTTTATTCTAAAGATAACTTAAAGCAGTGTAATATCCGCAGAGTCCCAGAGAAAAAACAACGTTATGCTTTTAGTTTAATTTTTACCTAGTTATTGGATTGGACCTATTGGAGAAAACAATGTGCAACATTTTACTATTTTTCCCTTATTCAAGATCAAACCTGGTCTGAATAGGCTTTTCTGGGGTTTTTTCAACAAAACGAGTGATTATTAAAGTATTAAATTATTATTAAAAGTCAAATAAATATATTTAGGCTTTATTTTCCGTACACAGTTTTATTAAGTATTGTCTTTACTCTTTGTGAAATACCCTTTTGCAGATTCCTGAAGTACTATTAATAGAACATACAACGAACTTAATTAACAAACCACACGTTTCGAGTAAAACTTGTCTGAAGTGCTTGTAAAACGAATGGTCCCTCAGAAAGCTCCATTGTAAAATATTTATTATAACCCACTCAATAGCGCAGGTTGGAATAATGACGTTGTCAATTTATAATTAACATGGCCTTAACATTGGTTACATAGAGGCTGATTTTCTGAAAAAGCTTTTCCACGCCCAAAGGATGTTTAGATTTAACAAGGGAAAATTACTATTTTCGGAGCGTATAGTGTACTTTAAATATGGAATATAAATATATATATTTTTTAAAATTAAAATAAATGTGAGAGCGGTTTTACAGTTTCACCCTTTTTAAAATCTTTTACCTTACAAACTTTATTTTTCTTCGAGAATCTTAACATTTTCATAGGGAAGACTAGAGAGTATTTCAAAGAATTTCCAAAATTTCAATAAGGTCGATTATGATTTTTTTTCTATACTGGAATAAGCCTTTTTTTTGTACAATAAATGCCTCTGACGCCCCCCCCCTCGTTCAAGTTCATTATTCATCACCTTTCATTTCCTGACTATATTTGAAATTCTATTTTCTTTGAAAACAGTCAACCCACTATTTAGAACCCGCATTTGGCCCTGACAGCCGCTTGACACCACCGCACTGTGATTCGTGTCAAGGCGGTAAATGCGGATTGTTCTACAAAATCGAATTTCCATTTTCCTTCCGCAGGAGCAATACACTTCCGAGGCAGGAATCGTAGAACTTGAAAGAGCTTTTTTCCTTAGAGATTTTAACTTTAAATTCAGGCCCCTCGTATAAATTAAAGAACAACGCATATTTATTGACGTTCGTGTAACAAAATATTGAAATAATTCTCACTGAATCATAGTAATTTTGGTAAAAAATATCCTGTATACCCAGATCGTACTCGCTTGTATTCCCATTGTACGCATGTTGGTCTGTTTCATAAAAAGAATTAACTAAATTAATAATTTTATTATGCATAACAGTCAAATTTTTAATCGGTGCCTATACATCCATTCGTTAGTTTAGATAAAACATTCGCCTTTTTTTACTTTTAAAGATATTTTCCCCTTCCAATTACTTTTTTATGTGTGTGAAATAAAACGAAAGTCATAAAGGATTTGCTACCAACCTTTGCCCTGGCAGATAAAAATAGCCATTTTAGCACTGCGGGCATGGTCAATTTAATTACATGTGTTCGATAAATCGTTGATCACCGTGAAACCATTGGTAACATTGTGAAAATTTTCGATAGGAATTTTCTAGATTGTAATATTTGCGCATAGATGATTTGAATAATCGATATAAAGGGCATTTTATACTTTAAACTTTTAAGTGATTTAGGTGTTAACAGATTTGCAAAAACGGCAAGCTCAGGAGAATGAGCGAGCTTACTTATCTTCACTCTGGTGAGGTGGATCAAACTTTTTCGTTGTTCGTGGTGGCTCGATCGTTCCTCTCTCTGAATTACATCTGTAATTAAGGTGGTCGGTTCCATTGAACAATCTCCATTAATTTTTTTCGACTTTTGCTTTGTAGCCAGGTTTGGTAAATTGCCTTCTTCTTGACCAGTCATTATGCAGTACGTCTCCAGTTGCCATAGAGATCGGGCTCGCCTGCCACTTATCATCACAATACGATTTAGAAACGGATCATTGAATTGTGAAAAACGAGATTGGACGGACGCGAACGTTCTGTTCCAATCTGGAAAATCTTCCAGCGAATTTGTATAACATTTGCATACGCCCTTAAAGAAAAAGTCAAACATACATGGAGGTTTAATATTCAAACATTTATTTTTAAATAGCTGAAAATCG
The DNA here is from genome assembly GCA_039619505.1 of Cimex hemipterus. NCBI lineage: Eukaryota > Metazoa > Arthropoda > Insecta > Hemiptera > Cimicidae > Cimex > Cimex hemipterus. The sequence goes on along the minus strand of CM077109.1, from coordinate 15,427,561 downwards.
TTCAACTCTGGTTACATGTAGCAAATCTAACTTTTTTAGACAGTTGCTCAGTCAGCATAAAAATCCGTGTTACAATGGGAAAGCAAACAGTTTAACAATCCTCGCTTTTTATTGGCCAGTGTGTGAAGGTGTGCTCTTGTGTGTCTTTTTTCGATGGGCGTGTGTGTTTGCTTGCAAGTGCGTTAGGGGAGAGAGCGAGAGAGAGAGAGAGAGAGAGAGAGAGAGAGAGAGAGAG
>CM077109.1:15317227-15420057 GCA_039619505.1 Cimex hemipterus | reverse complement strand
TCGTGCACGGGTTGCAATAAAGTGCGAATCGCTTGTGGGGTTCCAAATAAATATAAAACGTAAATAATAATTAATTAATTAAATTTATTAAGATATTTTTGAACTATGTCCCATTGTTAATAATCGATATCCTTGACATTTTGATTTGCCTCGATCATTGCATGTTTCCTTTTTTTCAGCAGCGGGAAACACCATTTTTTGATGAACGTTCAATTCCAAGGCATTACAAATAAACAAAAATTTAGTTTCGTAGACTTGAAATAGGTGTATTTAATAAAATGATATTAATAATTAATATAATAAATAATTAAATAGGCAATTATGTTAAATATCTTGTGTTTAAAAAAAAATTAAACCATTAAATGTTGCAACTGAAATGATCATTCTGTTCCGCCTAATTTTGTTAATTTCAGTCTCTTATTTTCTAATTTTACAACTTTCGGTCTCTATGTATGCAGTCACAAATAATAAATTTTGGGTAATGCCAAACCCCCTCTTTATAGTAGCTTCTATCATCATCATACATTCAATCATCACCATATTTATACCACGCATGGCGTTTGGTTTAATTATGTTGACTCGATCCTTCTCTTAAGATTCATCATGGCTCTTTTTTGGTACCCTAGGTTATGATAACCTCCATTAAGCAGTTGCTTCGCATCGGAAGACGGCTGCTCTTTGTATAACCTGCATGGCCATGGTGAATAGGTGTACTATCAGCTGCTACTAACCATCATATAACTCTTACTTCCATCAGTTTTATCTAGTTACACTAGCAATGCGTTTACAATTTTGGTGAGAGTTCTTTAACCGTGAGCTTTCTAAACGTCGTTTGTTTGTGTGACCTCATTATGCGTCATGAGCTGGAGGAGCTGTTTCATCTTGTTACCCCAAGTACAGGTTCTGGGCTTATTTGGTCTTGCAGATCTCTGTCCAGTTTGTCTAATTGTTCATTACCCAAAAAATACATTGCGCCCCCGTACCTAAGGCATTGTGTAAGAAATGTCCAAGGCGAATAACTTGCAAATTATTGAATATACTCATTTGTATTATGAGTGATGTAAGAAGGTTCTAAGGCATCTGATGGGGTGTTTATTGCCCCTGTGATACAATTTGATGCAGATGTTTAATATCAAATTTAAATTTTTTTACAGTTGGAATGAAACGGTGCCAGAAAGAATGTAAGATCCTGGTTTGGTGGAGAAAATATGTTTTGTATCTTAGATATGGTGAAATTGTATCGTTTCACCTCTATGTTCGTTTATCATTCCAGGGTATTGTGTTCTTCATTCTTGAAGAATATTTGATAACATTACTGGAGTGATTGAAATGTCAGAACCAGAAGATCGTTCCATTTATGAAAAAACACTCACCAAGCAATATTTAAAATGTTTGTATATTGAATGTGTGAAACTTGTCTATCAAAATGTAAAACATAAACCGCGAGTACGCGTCACTTACTAAATATAAAATAAATCGATATGTTTTGGTGAGAGTTTATTGTGTGTGGCATCTTTGAAGTTCTTTCACTTTTTTTTTGTCGACCTATTCTGAGAAGGAGGTGTATGTGTGATATTGTTATGCCAATTATAGGTTCTCAACCTTTATATGATCTCGCTTATCCTCTGAATTGTATGTCTCCTGGTACATCCACAACAATGTACTTTGACACCAAGATGTTGTCAGGTTGTTATATTTTCAGTTGTGCCAGGTTTTGCATATTTTCGATGGATTGGCCGATTATTTTGGAGGTTTACTTCCCTAATATAGTTTGATTGATATGATTGGCTTGCACAGAATATACCTGAGCCGTACGAGATACAATCGTTTTGTAAATTTATGTTTGCATTTATGTACTCCAAATGTCTTTGCAAATAGTTTTAGTACGTCTAAAGAAAGCCTAGTACGTCTAACTACACCCGGATACATCTGCAAGAGTTGTGTTTTTAATAATAATTCACTAAAAATCTAGGAATAAAGTGAATGATAGACAAGCACAAACTGTCGATACTGATTTTCATAAATGGTTTTCAATGAATGCTTAGAAAGTTGAGGAATTGTATAGATCTTCAGGTTGAAATCATCAGCGTTGTACCATTCTTTAGGACGTCTCAGCGTAAAGGGGAAAATTTTGCAATTTAATGAAAGCAAAACATCTGAGTTGCGCACGGATGCCATTTATGCTTAAATAGGAAACACAAACTTGTGTGATAAATGGTCTAACAGGTTAGAATTAGCGAAAAGAAAACATTATTGACTATTTATTAATCATGGTAAGTCTTTCTTTTATTTCAACGTTTCCTTTTTCATTAATCTTATGCTTAGTTTCGTCCTAATTTCAGCCTAATTTTTCTGAATCTGTCTAATGTATTTTTTTTTTTTAAATAAAAATTAGAAAATATGACTTAAATATTGTAGTTATTTAATACTTACATTATAACGTTAGGTCCGACTCATGTGACACGATTTACTTAAGTAAGGAATATAATCTAAAGTAATATTTTGAAGGTGAAAGATGAAAGAATAAAATTATAGTGGGCAATTATGAATTTTATTTTTCCTCTTATGAAATTTGCCATGTCATATCCGATTTTCCCCTAATTAGTTTGTGATTTATGGTTGATAAAACATATCTCAGTATTAGAATAAATTTACGGTATTAGACGACGTCAGGTTGTGTTGTGTAATTGCGCCGTGTGTATAGTGAGGATGTGTACAAACAAGGGTACAATCCACTTCAACAGGTTAGGGAACACGCGATCACCGCGAAGTCCCCACTGCCAAAGTCGCAAAGCTTTTAGTTCCCCGCTGTTAGGTAAAAGCTCGGGAACAACCCTAGCCGATAGAGAAAAACAGCCCTTCTCGTCACGCGAGGGTATTAATAAAAAGAGCCCACGGGAGGGCGTATTTACGAGATTATTAATTTCCGTAATGTCTAAAACGGGGATGAACAGCAACAAAAATTGGTTGAATCAATTACGATTAATGATCCGGCGAGGGGATTTCGAGATAAAATTTACCTTTCCTTCAAGCTCATCGTATCTCCCAATTTATAAATTGCTAACGATTCGCATCATTTGCTTGATTGCTGTAGTAGAGTCTGCTCTCTGTTCAGACGTTCCTCTTGTTAAATGTTTTCATCTTTTCATTATATTTATCAATTATCAATGTTCTCGACTTAGCGACCAAACTTCAGGGAAAACAGTCGGAACACATTATTTAAGGAGTGTTATTTATTGGTCGCACTATTCACATGCTTCATAAACCAAAAAAATATTAGGACTAATAATATTAGTTTATCAGAAAAGCCAGCATTACCTTAGAATTTGCCAAGAGATTAAAATACAAATTTACCAATACTGAGGTGTCGAATGCTGCGTAGAAAAGTAGGTCAGGGTTATAAGCAGGAAGAGGCAAGACTATTTGTCGTCGTCTATTTTCCCTCTATGTCTAACTCTCTTTCTCTCTCATTCTTATCATTTTCTCACCTCTTCTGTCTACTTTTCTGTATGTCTCTTTCTACTCCTTCACTACCTTTCTCACTTTTTGTCCTACTACGCTCAACCTGTCAATCTTCTTCTTTTTTCTCGCTCTTTCGGTTTTCTCACCGCTTCTATTTTCCGTCTGTTTCTCTCACCTTTTCCCACCTCCCTTCTCTCTTTTCCTTTCTTTCTCTTTCTTTTCCCTTATTCTCTTATTTGTTTTATCTCTGTCTCCTGTCTTTTTCTTATTACGTTTTCCCTTTTTTCTTTCATTCTTCATATCTCTGAATGTATATAAACCTTTATATGTGTCTCGTCTCATATCTCTCTTTTCTCCTTCCTTCCTTCCTCACTCACCCTTTCTCAATCTGATTCAACATTCAACTTCCTAATATCTCTATTAAATTCGAATTTATATATCTTTTCTTGCTTTCACACACAGCCAACTCTGTTCAAACAGCCCCAAATGAAAATACTACAGTCGGCTCATATAAAATTGGGATGTGGCGTACTGGAAATAATCTACTACTAAAGCTTTTTGCCCCTCATTGTCCCAAGACGCTCCTCGTATGTGCGAAGCATCCTAAGAACATTAAATGAAGAACCTTGCTCTAAACCTTTTTAGAAATTGTATTTTCGCGAATAGTATGGACTATTCTCTTGTTGGTCGTAATAATAAAAGGGAATTATTTAAGTAAACTAGAAACAGTCACTTAGAGGAAAGGACTTTCAAACTGATCAGCCGGTCTCTCCATTTAGATTTACAAAGTATGAATTGTACAACTCTCCAACTTTACTGTTGTTAAAACTCTAACAAGCCGGTGTTATTTTTCAAAACTAATGTGTCGAATCAAGTTAATAATTAAATAATTGTTTATTATTCACAACAATAATTCAGCCTCGCGAGCGGACGAAACCTTGAAAAAGGGTCTCAATCGATGGTCGCCCCCGAACTTGATCTAATTGCATGTTGTTGTTGATCATTATAGTGCTCTGTCGGTGATGTTGGGGGGGGGGTGCGCCGGGGTGCCGTTTTATCTAGACCTGTCGTTGTCAGAACGGTGGACAGCTTCTATTTAAAGTTAGGGACTTCGCCGATGTTACCACTGACATAGGAAGTATACACATGTCGTGGAACGGAGGCCGTGGCATTTCATGGAAAACGGGTAATAATTAAATAATGCGAAATGGCAAGAAGACGGTTGTTTTTTAAGGTAATTAAATACCTTGATAAATCATAAACAAATTGAAAATTTATCACAAAATAAATCAAGGTAATTAGTAATTTCTTTTTCTGGTATTGTTCTTCAAAGTCATAGCAGTACAGAAGTTTTAATTTCCATTTTATGGGCAAGCCCTAAGTACCACAATGTCCCCACGCACACGAGGGGTGTGTACCGAAAAGGTAGCAATTCTTTATTTTTTAAATTGTTAAAAATGAAAATAGCCACCTCAAACATAAGGAGTAAGTAGCCAAATCGAACTAGTTCAATTTGAGTAGCTGCAAACCCCTTTTATTTTGGCAGAAAAAAAGTTGGAAATTATATTAAACTTTAGTTCTGTCACTTTCGGTTGATTGGTTTTACTAGCTAAACAGTGTATATATTAAATAACTTTGCACTCAATTGTAGAGTACACTTTGCTTTGTGTTTTGGTTGTTGTTCATTTGTGTTCACTTTTTTATTGATTTCATTTGCACGAACATTAGAAATCACTATATTCTCATTCACCTTAGAATTATATTTCAAAATATATATTTCTTTGCCAGTATGATTCATGTGAACTATAATAATTATTACTTGTTTATTATATCACAATCAATTCTATCTGGAGCAATTGTTGCAATAATGTCAAACGTTGAAATATACTCCTGGGCAAATTTTTGTCCAAATTTGGAGTTTTCGTACTTTAATTTTCTTCTAGTTCTTCTGTTCAGTGGGAAAGAAAGAAAAGATGCTGTGTCTGTGTTCATATATTTCAATGTTAAAAACCACCCCATTTTAATGGTTTCTAAGTGTTAATTCTGATTGGTTTCAAGTTACAAAAAGTTGTAAAAGTTCAACCATGGAAATTTTTCTTCGCCTTATCTACCTCATTGTATTCCCAGGTGGGTGGATGAGAAGCGATAGGGCGAGGAGGCGGGAGGGTTGTCTCGCATGCGCCTTCTACTGATATCCATATCACGATATTCCCTTCTGCTGCTGTTCCAACGGTCACTCATGAGTCGGGGGCCGACGGGTAGACAACCCTCTTAGTCTGCGGGGAGGCAAACAGAATACAAATCTGGACAAATTTGACTTTTTGAATAACTTCCGTTTAAAATGATCGGGCTCTGGTCTTACACTAACTTCAGGCTACGAAACAAAGAATGCGAGGTGTTATTAGGTCAGTGGTCTTCTTTTTCCGCAATTTATTTATGTATTTTCCTTTATTATTTAGGCCCTAAATTATATTTTTTTTAAATCTAAGTATTTATTTTGTTTTTAACAATCCAACCCAAATTTAGTCAAGTTTTATTGTTGTTGCAGAACAAGTGGGGGGACATAAAAATCCAGAAATTTCTTATTAAATTTTGATCAATTGTTAAACATAAAAATTACTTTTTTGACTCCTCTTTCTTATTGATCAAGCAGTCTTTTATATTTCTCACGGAATTTTTCTATTTTAATAGACCAATCCATACTTCAAAAATTTAAAGATTTTCATGTCAACCATACGATGCATGACAAGTTGAAAAGGTGAGAACCGCTGCAAAACAAACTGTAAAAATGGAATTTTATTATCGCGAGGATTTTGCAGTTTATGTGGCTTAATTGCTCTGATTCCAAAGTAATGTATTTCATTAAAATTAATTCTAAGACAAAAATTTCTTACAGCCGATTTTTTAATTACTTTTGAAGGAAAGATGATTTTTGCGCCCTTTTCTCCACTCGAAAATCCTTCTATTTGATGGCTGTGTTATATAGCTTATATTGGTTTTGAATTTTCCTCACACGATTCCTATGGTACTAAAAATGCGTATTTTATTGCAGTGTATTGGTGGTACAAGATTTTCAAATTTTTTGGCTTAACTGGCCATATTTCAAAGTGGCGTCGCAGTTTAAGCTTTGTGTACTTGGCCATTTTCCAATAAACACATTACAAAAAAGTCACAACTGCACTTTGTTTTAATTTGTGTGCCTTTTTTTCCTACCCTCCAAGCCTTAGATTTGATCGTTGTATCGGTCGGAGAAAATTTTTTTTATTTCCAGGATATAAGATTTCAGGTCAAAACCACATTAAACTTTAATTTTTACGAGCAAAGTCGCTTAATTGTCGTCTTTTTGACACCCTCCAACTCTTCGATTAGATAGATATTTCATGTTCCTGGTAGGAGCATATTTTTAATTGTTGGTTTTGTTTTGAACTATTCAAGTTGATTTCTAAGGGGTCTTTGTAGTTTAGTCACTTTATTTTCGGACGTTTTCCAACTACAACAACAAAACACACACACACACACACAATTCTCCTTCAGTAATAGATCTTTAGGTAAAATTTTGATTGGTTTTTGAAAATCAAAAATTGCAACTTGAATGGGTTACATTTATAACATGTTATATATAATAATTAAAAGAAAGTTATATTTTTCGCATCAAGATTTTACTAATTAATCTACCAGTTGTAGATTAATAGAAACCGTTTTAAATTTTATTGGTTAGTCTATCAATAAAAGAAAATATGAACAAAAAATACAATAAGGATGCCAGTCTTTTTAAGAAAAAATTAAAAAGAGCGATACTACAATGAATGGCAGGCATGTTTACCCTTTATCATTTTAATAATGCACAGAATATAATATCGAAGGGACTTAAAGAAAGTTGAGAAAAGTCGGGTTGGGAAAAAAAAGTCCAGTGACGTCTTTTCCGCCCTCAAAGGGCTTAAGTCGACGTAGGATAAAAGATTAAAACTTGAAATTTATCCAAAATTAAAACAAAACATTGACAACGACGTTTGACGCTAATTAAACGTTATATTTTGGCCGATTTTCTTTTACAGCTTCCGCAATCAATCTGTTCTAAGTTTATTACGTTCGGTGTTTTTAATTAGTCAGAAATCGTGAGATGCGGTCTGGTGTGTTGTAGGTTTCAGAAAAACGTTTTCTTTATCGTGCCAATGTTTCGATCTTTATTGAGATCATCTTCAGGGCAGATGGGATTTTGGTGTTTTTAATTTACATCAACCCTAATTTGTCTTTAAATTCCTATAAGTAATATAAATGTTTTGCGATAAATTTCAGTTACGAAGAAAAATTTGTAATACACATATAGAGTCAATTTCAAGGGTTAATTAAATATTTAATTGGCCGAATTTTCTCCTTGTGTATGCATGTATGTGTGCTAGCGATAATAAAATCCAATAATTAGATTTTATGTCCTTGTCAAACCTTACGTTACATTTATGCGATTCAACAACAGTATTTTAACTATTTTCTTTCTCTTTTTTTAAACGAAGTAACTTAAGTCAATTTTTCTCGTAATGGCTGCTCGTAAATACTTTCTTCATCATTCTTCCAAATAAAAACCTTTTTCGTAAAGTTTATTAAAACGATTTTATAAGGAAAGTGCCTGTATAAAATCGACGTCACCATGAAGAATATAAAAGAAACGAGATAAATTCAATTAAAAAGTAAATTGGTCGGTTTTTCTGTTTGTAATTTAAATTAACGTTTCATTTAACTGTCATTATACACTGATTTTCTCACTTTATACCTCTTCCCCTCCATATATTTATCCATCTATCTATGTATCTATCGTTATTCTCTCCATCTATCTATCTAACTATCTCTGTTTCTGTCTCTGTCTCTGTCTTCTACTTTATCTCTCTTAGTCACACACTCATTCTTTCGTTCGCTCCTCTCTTGCGCTCTCTCTCTCTCTCTCTCTCTCTCTCTCTCTCTCTCTCCCTATCTCTGTGCGCGCGCGTGTGTATCTACTTATTAGCCTATATATCTGTATTTAATTCCAAAGTTAAATGGTAATACGTAAAGAAAAATATAGATCAAAATACAAAATATACCTTTGAAATTATGTTATATCGTTTGCTAGAAAAGAAGTTAAATACGCAGTCTCAGCAAGAAATAATATAAAGTCTAATGTATATAAATATTCTACAAATAATTGCGCATATGTTTTCGTATGCAAATCGGATCAATTATATCACCGGGAAACGAAACACTAACACTAAAAACAGAATGTTGCGTGCAGTATCCTTGTTCCGTTCCACGAACGACGGTCAATTTGGGAGTTACGATTTCCAAAAATTGTAATCGATACAGTAGCCGAATAGTGCGATTTCTAACTCTTAAGTTTCGGTGTTAGTGCCCAAATTTGTAAACGCTTGTGTGGTTTGTAACCGCTCATTTGTAATAATTATTAACGCTGGCCATCTTTTTGAAAGGAAGGTCAGGACCTGTCGATAAGGAATCTTTAGAACCAAAGACGTTTTCAGTCAGTTCACTTGTTCTTTGAACTTATTATCGGTTGTTAAAGGATTGAACTGTGGAAGAAACTTTCAAATGATAAACCTTTCATCCGAAACACTCGAAGAATATTTCCACCTGACGTGCGTCGAAAGATTATAAATGAAATTATTTAATCTTTACATAACAATAATTTCATAACTGTTATAGAATCTAGGATAATCAGTTAAATAAAATGCATATTAAGTATTTTTTTGAAATTTATTTTTCTTTCATTTATCTGTCATTCTCTCTCTTTTTGTGACTATGCCGATGTGTGCATTTCCTCGCTGAATCCTCAGTTACTAGATTTTCAAACACTCTATTTTGTAATTTCTGTCTTGTTAGAATTTACAACCTCCCATTGAGACACACCAGAAGTGAATTTAATTAAAAGAAAATTTATACCCGAGTTTTACTAATGATTTCCACACGCCTACGTTCCCTAATAAATTACTAGATTGAATTTTGATTTTATTTTATTACAACCGTATTTTTGTTCTTATACCTGAATCTGAAAATGAGATTCGCTCTTATTTCAATAATTCACTATTTTCGTGGTCCGCTCGACCAATTGATATATCGCAATTAAATACGGTTTTTAGTTGAGATGAAAAAAAAGTTTTATTTCAATGATTTGAAAATTAATTTCTTCTATGGTGGCATGCTCCCAAATTCCTTAATTCGAAAATTTGCACGTTTTATAAAAACTCGTATAACCCACATTATTACATTTTTTGAGTGTTTTCCCGCCAAATTAAAATTAGTCATTCCTTTACGGACAAATGACTCTAAACTGGATTTTAATATATACACCAATTTCTTTGGCTTTTCTTTTCAAAAGTTTGAAAAAAAGTATTAAGACAAGGTTACTTGATTTTTAATTAATTAATTACTTTTAACTAGTTTAATTTAATTAATCCATTAACTTTCAATTAAATTAATTAACTTAATCTCGAAGGATGTATACTTGTTGACATTATGTTAAAAGATGTTATTTTTGTTTTAATTTGTTAAAAAATTTTGTATAATTTATGTGTGGCTCCTAACAACCCCCCTGATGTCAAGGACAATTTATTCACTTAATGAGAGCAGGTTAAAAAAAAAAAGTATTTATTTATTAATTTTAACTGGCACTCTCAACACGACAAACAAGACTGGCGCAATTACATAGAAGACAAACACTTTGAGCCCTGAAGTTGATCTCAATAAATATAGAAACGTTGGCGCGATAGAGAAGATGTTTTCCCGAAACTTACATCACACCAGACCGCATCTCACGATTTCTAAATAATTATTAATTTTATCGTTAAAACCCCATGTCTGAACCGTTGGTAAAATATGGACTTTTGGCCCTGCAGAACCACCAGACGTCTTTCACTGTGACTTGTTTTTTCAACTTTCAAAGAGCAGACGAAATCCAAGTTTTCAGCTTGTATCTTACCAAATGTTATATTAGGTGTAGAAGAACGCCTTACGATTTTAAAATAATCAAGCGTATTAAGTAAGTAGTACTTGTAAGGCTTGGCTCACAAATCCTTTGCTAAGACAGGGTGTCTTGAATGTTCAGTAGACCAATGTCTTAGGATTAGCATGTTGAAACCTCTGTTTGACACGTTTATTTAACAAGGTGGTGAATATTTGCCGGTGTCAATTTAACCCTTTCGCAGTAGGCGGACCGCACGGATTGGCCTACTTTGCCGCGGACGACTCGATTATTTATGCATCGGATCATTGGGCCTTGTTCAATGCATGTGTGTATACGCTTTGATACGATTATGAACTGATAAGGGGTCATTTGAAATCTATACGAAGAATTGGTGTGGAAGGAGGCTGTTTTAATTATCCCTCTGGGAAAGATTTTCAAAGAGAAAAATCGATCTGTTTACATCTCTGACATTTTTCTGAGAAAACAACAACGCAATAAAATTATATTTTGATGGTAATAATTTAACGCTAAAATTGGTTTGAATGCTAACGCGTTTTTTTTTTGTAAGATAATTTAAATGAGTATATTAAAAATCAACACTGGCTTAGCTTAATACATTTTGAAAATATAATTCCCTGAATTGTTATAATTCATTTTTTCGTAACAAAACATCCACACTTTTTTTCCCTGTTTAAAAGAAAAAAATTCGTATCGATTGACAGTTGGATGCGACGATAGCATATCGGGTCAATAACAATAATCTTTTATTGCGTCATTTGTCCCCCTGAGAACATAAGCTTGTTGATTTTACCAATAAACTCTTTTTTGTATTTTTAATCAAGATTTATCGTGAATTGAATTATGCACCATTTGAATATATAACCAATATTGTTGACCTATTGAATTAACTCTTTTTGATACGTTTCTACTGTAATAAAATTACAGTTTATACGTGCCGTATAAAAAATTAATATTCACCACAAAAATATGGATCCGTTGGGAAATATGCTTTCATAAGGGTGGGAAAATGTTGCACGTACATCCCGAAGGAAGTCCTGATTACATGGGATGTCCATGCGTTCGTTCAACCGAGGCCTAATTGTCTCTGATGCAGGTGGATGTTTAGAAGGGGAAAACACAATTTGTCCTTTACTTGAAGATCTTAGTTTACACGGTTTATATTCGAGAAGGGGTTCAGTAAAATTTTATAAAACCTTTATTTTAGGAGAGCGCTGAAATCGATATCGGATTGCCTATGTTTCATGTCCGATGTTCGGCCTACGTCGTTTTGAATGCATGCATTCTAGAATGCTGAAAAGGTTAAAAGTTCTCGTTTGATTGCTTTTTCATCCTCGACCCTGTTGGGCTTTCTGATCTTGAGGGCTTTTAGAAAATAAAGTATTTTAATCCTCTGTTTATAATACCAAAAGTTCATTTGATATCATCAAAATAAAATAAAACCTATTTCAACTTGAACATACATTAGTAATATAAGTAATCCATGACAGTTCTTGGCCCGATTGACCAATTGACTTTATTCAATTAATTAATCTTTATGAAAGTTACTGGTTGAGATAAAAAAGTCAGTGTTACGAGCGGGATTCGAACCCCACGACCTTCGGCTAAGTGCGCCGCAGTTCTACCACTTGGGCTATCGTGACTTCGACACTGACCTTTTTATCTCAACCAATACCTTTTATAAATATTAATTAATTGAAAAAAGTTAATTGGTCAATCGGACTACGAACTGTAATGGATTTAGTAATTAAATTGAAATATATCTTCACAAAAGCTCTTCGTGGACATTTCATTTGTCGCCGAGAATCAATTAGATTAAACGACATTTGAAAAACGGCATAAAGAGGGAAAATTCGAACGGTCGTAGGTCCAGATGGAGAGTTGTCCGAGTGGAACGAAGTCACGATAGCTCAAGTGGTGGAGTTGCGGCGTATATAGCCGAAGGTCGTGGGTTCGAATCCTGCTCGTAACATTGTTTTTATCTCAACCAATACCTTTCATAAAGATTAATTAATTGAACAATGTACGTAATATTAACGCGTTGATTATCAATAAAATCACTTTTAAAATCATCACCGGTGACCTGTGAGGCATGACATGAAATACAAAACCAACCTTTCTTTTGGAAGTGACTTTACTGCACAACAACCTGACCAAAGAATTAGAATTATTTTGGCCTGCGTTGAATTAATTTGCACAACAATCGTTGACATTTATCTATATTTTCATAGTCTTTGTAGACAAAGGTTACTTGTAACAAATCTTTGTAATCGCACAAAAAAATGAAAGCAGGGTGATTTGCTATTCCTTCCACCCTTCTCTTTCTTTCATACTCTCTCTTCTCTCTCTCTCTCTTTCTCTCTTTCTCTTTTTTCCTCTCTCGCTCTTGTTATCTGTACCTTCTCTCTTTTTTTTCTTACGATTTCTACGATTTCACATTATCTCTCTCTTTTCTGAGGCTTGGTTTCTTTTCCTTCTCTCTCTCTCTCACTCACTCTCTCTCTCTCACTCTCACTCTCTTTCACTTATTTTATTCTTACAATCTCTTTTCACTCCGTGTTTCTCTTTCTCTCCCTGCTCTTTTTTATGGTTGGTTTTCTTTTCCTTCTCTCTTCTTCTTCTCTACCGTCTTTCTAATCCTTTCACGCTTTTTCTCTCTCATTCTCTATACGGTCTCTCTTTTTCTTATGATCTCTGTTTTACTGCGTGTTTATCATTATTTTCTTCCTCTTTATCTCCTAGCATCGTTTAAATTACTACTCTGTTCTGCCGTTCGTTTTCTTTTCCTCCTCTTTCTTTCTTCTCTCCCCGCCTCTCTGTCACTCTCTCTTTCTCTCTCATTCTTTCATGCTTGTGACGCATTATATGAGATGCGTATTGAGTGAAATTATAAATTAACCCATTAAATTATTATGATCTAGACTCCGGCGTAATTATTATTATACTCCTTATTGTAAAACAAACAAAAAATCTTTTTCGGTTTTTCTTTCGTATTTCATCTTCACAAGAAAGCACCATTTATATATTCATGTGGGTTTTGGTATAGAAAAAGGCTGTAATTTATAAAATTTAATGAACCCTCCAAGTGTGTGTAAATTTGAATTATATTTGTAGATAGCTGCTTTTGATATTTGAACTAATGAACAAGGGCTTGTTTTTAATTAACATGTGGATTTATGAAAGGTTCCCCCCCCAGAACGTATGACGTCGCTCGGGTAGACAACTAGTGTATTGAACATTCGTCTTTGTTCAGAACTGTTCATTTTTCACAATTTCACCCGTGGGCCGACGAAGAGACGGAAGGATAAATATCGTCTTCGCATTAACAGGAAAACCGTTTTCCCGATACCAGACGACATTTCAAAATAATGGCCTCTTGTTTGTGCCGAGTGGAGTGATGTATGAGTCTGGCACAATGTACATATGTATGAAGATCGCCGAGCCGTTATTTGCCCGGTTTATAGACTTTGACTCCCATGGTTCCAGCGAGCATCAGTTAAATTACTGTACGGGCTTATACGAACCCGATTACATAGCATTGTCGGTTTATTTTTGGAAAACGTTGGAATCGGGGTTGAAATTAATGCCGTTCCCCCGTTTACTACGTCTATTGTCAACGAATTGATTTCATATCTGCCAATTTCCGACGAGCCAGATTCCTCGATCGAGATTCCTTCGACCGTTTGTATCCTGATGGGGTGTCGCGCGTAGAATAATGGATGAATAATGATTCAAGGTGTAAACTTTTCTCGATAAAGATTTCCTACGTTTCGCCCTCTATCGTAGTTAAGTGTGTGGTCTAAAATGTCTGTTTATCACAACCGCACTGAAAAGTATTCTTCCACAATTTAAACCAACAGGAAAAAAATTGAAAGAATTGTGAGAAAACCGACAATGATGGAAATGGCAAATGATCGTTTCAAGCAGAGCTTCCCTGTTGAGTAGTTTTCCAACGAGTCATCTTGAAAATCAACGCAATCTACAAAACTTGCGGCAAAGGGCCTCGGTAAAAGGTACAACCTTTAAACTCCGACCGTGCAAAAGTCTGGTCTATTAGTCCTTTGCAGCATTTCAGCGATGAGCGAACATAAAGTGACTGTATTTTGTTCAAACGTTTATATAATTACAGATATGTAACGCCTGGCCAAAGTGACATTATAAAAACGCAATTCATGATGAAAAAAACAACCTTAGTACATGTTGATACCATCAGCGTATGCTTGACTTAAAACTGTGTTTCTACAATTAACCCTGGTATTTATAACATTTATCGTACTGTCGGCGAGAATAGTTCGCATCCTGATACGGCCTACAATTCTTTTTTGAGCTTTCATTTTTTTTAAACGTATGAAAAAAGAACAAAAGGCCTAAAATGAAAAGACAAAACTATAAAAAAAGGACGGACGAGATAGGCAGGCTCATAAGTTCCAGGCTAATGAAAGATAAATAATATAATTTATATTGTGGTATTGAGTACAACCTTTAAGTTGTTATTTACTGGTGATGGTGAAACGGAAGGCAGGGAGACTGACCAGGAACGATCAAAATACAGAGTTGTATTTTGGTCGTCTTCTACTTTCCTGGTTTGACTATCAAACGTTTCTGGACACTTCGTTAAAACAGTGCTAGTAGCTCACTCACTCACTCTCTCTCTCTCTCTCTCTCTCTCTCTCTCTCTCTCACACTCACTTTCTCTCTCCCCTCCCTCTTGCTCTTCTCTTTCGTCTTTTCTCTTCTTGTCTCTCTCTCTTTCTCTGTTCTCTCCTTTTTTCTCCCTTTGTGTTCTCTCCTCCTCTTTCCCCCCTTTTTTCTGTTCACTCAGTCTGACGGTTCGTCATTCCGTTTCATTTCTCTTTCTATCCTCTGCATCCCTTTCGGTCGGTATGTCATTATCTTCTTTCTCGTCTTTTTACCATCATCTTCTGTGATATACCAATTTGTTTTTTCATTTCTCCCTCTCTCTCGCTTTTTCTCTCTTCTCATTTCTTTTCTTTTTTCTCGTCATTTCTTATCTCTCTTCTTTCTCTCAGTCTGTCAGTTCGTTGTTCTGTACCATTTCTCCTAATTTTTTATGTATGCCTTTCGGTCGGTATGTCGCTTTCTCATCTTATCATCATCCTCCGTAATCTACAATCTAATCAGTTAGTAATCTCCCTTCTCTTTCCCTCTTCCCCCGTCCCACTCTATTGCTCTCTTCACTGTCTCCATCTACCTTATTTAGGGAAGGCATTAAAAAAGTACAACCTCTATACCTAAATCGTTTTATATAAATTCACTTTTCCCCATCCTATATGTATTTGTTAAACGTAAACAATATTTGTAAATCCCAGGCCCTGAAGATGATCTCAATAAAGAAGATCGAAACGTTGGCACTATAAAGAAAATATTTTTCTAAAACCGTCATCACACCAGACCGTATCTCACGATATCTGAATAATTTTGGATATATTACAAATTTTGATTTTTCTTGATTTGTTTCCAGTTCCAGTTCCTAATGGAAAATCTCCTTCGTATTTGTAAGACTGTCTAGTTTGTTGAAGCGAGAATGCTCTCACGAAAACCGAATATGAAAGGTTTTCCCTGCCCTGGATTTTCGAGATTAAGGCAGAACATTCAAAGGGCATGGAGTGAGTTCGAGGGGGGAAGAAACCTCGTTCTCGTATTACTTTTTCCAAAGGAGAAATGCAGACAGATAGAAACTTTATATTTTGGTAATGTTTTTCTCCTTCCGTCGCATTCCGGTTACACCCCGACCCATTTTCGCCTGGCGTTTTGATATAAAAATTTCGTAAACAAAAACGTTAGGTTCTACGCGGCATAATGTCAAAAGTCCGGATCGGTTGGAGAGGATTTCATTTTCTAACTTTCCTCGTTAAATGTTTACGGTAGCACTAGGGTGGGCACTCGCGTGGGGGGGGGGGTTCAACTTGAAACAAGTCCAATATCCGTGTGGTATCGCCGAGCCGGACACTTACACTATGAAAACTGTAATAAAAGAGTCGCGACAAATCAATACTGACGATTCACATCACTCGGATTATCATTTTTATTAGATTTTTATTACTTCTTTTCTTTAGGACCTTTCGCAAGGAGCAGGATTTATTTGACATACTGAATTGTTAAAATCCCTTTTCCAAAGGAATATGACAAGGCTTTCTCGAAATATCAAATTCAAATTAAAACAGTATGAATTTCACCCCGTACTGTCTCATAGGGTTATCGAAATAGTGGAGGCTACCTGTAAAAACTTATGGTTTTGTTGATATTCGGGTGGATAAAGAAACCCATTCAGCCATGCATCCATTGTGCCCTCGATATTGAAAAAACCGCTTTACCTATCAGTCGACAATGGAGGATTGTGCAGTATCAAAACTCCTCGTCAAAGAACTCACACGATCCTTTGTTTTTATTTGTATCAAAAAACCCTCCAAAATATCGCTTGAAACTTCGCTAACGAACAAATATTGGCCGAGCTGAAAGAATAATTAATCACTTCCTCAGAAATGTTGGATGTAAAATAACTATTTTAATAAGAGTGACGTCAGCGATTATATTTTCTATCATGTGTGTATCAAAGGGTAAATTATCCATCAAAGGGTACATTAAAATAAAATCTGTTATACATATGAATGTATTTTATAGGGTGAATGTATGATCTTGATATTTCATGATCTGCCAACCTGATGAAAAATCGCGTTTGGCCCTCGCCTAGCCAACCTTAATCCGCCCACATCCACAATCGTAACGAACCGATGCTCTTCCAGTAGACCGCCCAACGGACCCAGACGAGTTTGTGTATGTTTAAAGACGTAGAGAGGAACTATGACAATACAGAGAAATATGTACGTAGATAATTAGATTTAGAAGATGAGCGAGACTAAATGAATGAATGGATATCATTTTATTTAATAATTTTAGCAAATTGGATCGACTATTACACAGTAGGACATAGACCATTACGTAGTAAAATATCACACCCCCTTTTTTTGCACTCTCTCCTTCCTCTTCTCTTTTCTCTTTCCACTCTTCCTCTTCTCTTTTCTCTCTTCCTCTCTCTCTCCTCTCTCTCTCTCTCTCTCTCTCTCTCTCTCTCTCTCTCTTTCTCTCTGCTGTGAGTGTGTGGGTGGGTGATTTTGTGAGAAAATTGAGAGACCACCAACTGAGTGATAGTTATACATATGACGATAGAAAGAAGTGGTGAACGAAGGAGGTAAGAAGGAGGAGAATTAAGAAGACAATCCAGAGTGAGTGAGAGGGAGAGAGAGAGAGAGAGAGAGTGATAAACAGGCGAAATCGCATTGGCGTATTTTACTCGGTTTCATTGAAAACTATTGATCGGTTAATTCTAGGTCCCTTGTTTCAGTTTTTAGAGGACGCGGGCTTTTTTTAAATTCTATATAAATTGGTCCGAGTAAGTGTATTTATTAGTGTGATTGGTATTACTTCAACTGAGTCCCTCAAGTAGCGTGAGGGTTTAGGGGACGATGGGGAAATATTTATGAATGTACTCCATCGATCCTAATTTAAATTAGGTTATTACAATATAAATACATCGATTGCAGTACACATATGTACACCTGTGTGTGAATGTATTTGTTTGTGCGATTGTTAGGCTAGATTATATTTTGCGTATGATGGGGCTGAAATGAGACCGTAGTGTCGAAAGCCCTTAAGCGGTTTGGCAGCAACGATCTCCTGAGCAATTCGCTCATGGCGGATTTAAACCCCGCATAAACGGGGTACGTGACTTCATTGTTGGCCTCCTGTGATATATTTTACGGTGGCTTCCTGACCTAACTCGCCTAAACTAACCTAAAACTTCCTCATTTGATATTATCAAAGAAAATCCCTGGAAACTCTTGAGCGGAAAGAAATGGTGGGAGTTTATTCGTATTTAATTTTCTCATGACCGAAATTAAATTTTGCGATTATCAAGTTAACATATATTATTTTGGGAAGTACTACATCTTATGTTGGCCACAACATTAAAGTGTATTCTATGCATATCTGAATAAATGTTGTGGAAATGTATACACGAGTGAAAAATTATAACTTGAAATGACTTTTTTTGTAGCAAATAATATTGTACGTTTTTCTCCCATAGTCTTTACGTTTTGCTACGGCGTTATACCTATTTCAAGGAAGATTTGTTTTAATTGACAACTCCAGTTCGTATCTAGATTGCCGACTGAAATTAAATATTCAAGCAATCTCTTGGCTCCCTTTTATTTCAATTTTTCTTCAATTATTCAGTGTTTGCACTGCATATTTTAACATTTTGTTGTGTTTGTTGTATAACTTTGTAACAATCCGTCTCTTGTGGAATTTTTCAATGTTTACGATATCGAACGAAATCGATGGAGAATCTGCTTTTAAAATATGAATTTGGAGAATTTTATTAGTTTCTTCTTTAATAAATATGTAAAATTTGAACCGAGCATTGTGAATGATAGTTTTATGATTATTCTTACGAGGATTACGACTCGAAAGTTCCGAAACGCACCGAGAACGTCACGTGTGACAACCACTACCCTACATAGAAACAGTTCCATATGGCATACTGTTATTTATGCTCTCGACCATGTCACTTCGATAAAACGTTATTTTAAACAGCTTCTCGTATAAATCAAACAATCAGCGTTCTGTTAGTCAATAATGTCAATTTGTTTACAGTTGAATTACAGACGTGACAGCAAAGAACCGAGCGATAACCGTGCTTTGTGGGACCGATTGGCGATTTTGATTTGACGCATTGAATCCGAAATCACTTATCGCCGATCTTTTTGATCATAATCGAATCAGAAAGTTTGATATTGAGTTATAATCGGTTTTTCAGGACGGTTCAACTTTTGAAGGTGTAGGGTTTTAATTGTTGCTGTACTTTGATGTTGTCCATCATATCGTAAATTGTAATGCTTAATTTTTCCTGCTCAATATTAATATTTTGATTATCCATTTTCCTGTAATAGAGATATTACGGCAAAATTGGTGGCGAAAGGTGACAGTTCAACAGTGCATTCAGTGGTTTCTAATTGATTGAGGATCGTTTGGAAAACAATTTCCTTTTATTTGTAAAAGCTATATTTTTAGCGAATTGTGTTGTGTGTCGGATTTGTCGCATGTGTGCATAGTACACTCGTGACGACCGTCATCAAATTTCATTAGGGTTATTATCAGAAATTGGCCTTTCAGCTTATTAGTTGGAAACAGTTATGTTTTTTATAATAGTTAAAATGTGTTATTAGTAGAAATGTTTAATTAAATCATTATCCTAATTTTGGCGGGAAATTCCGAGGCATGCCACATACATCAAAATAATTTATTGTGATTTCTTTTTTCCAGGGTCGATCATGTTCCACGTGAGGCGGCGGCCGGCGGATTTCCATCCTAGAAAAAGGAAGAAAAAACCCCAACAGGGAAAATGGGGCCAACACAACGAACTCCTCGACTACAGATACGAAGACGGGGTCGACAGGCTGCCTTTCTTCCTCGAATTGAATCCAGGTACTTAAAAAGTCAATAAACCTCCTCGATGAATGAACCAGTCAACCATTTCGCCTGAATATAAAAGTGTATTTTAAACAATATTAGCTTGGACGGATCCATTTGATTATCCTCAAGAGAAATCCTCTGCATTAAAGTCCTTGGAGTTTGGAACGGTTAAATGAGATTATCATTTCCCGACAATCTTCCCGGCCTGTTGGTCTTGCTTTTTCTTTTATTCATGGACAACGAAGCTTTAAGCTATATGAATTGAAATTCTATTCAGAATTTAGGGTTAATTTTATAGATATAAACAATTTAATATATTTATAATCGTCTAGACTCCATATTGTTGAAAATTATGTAATTAAGTTGATTTTTATATTGCATACTGTGCTATACCGACACTACGAGAATAGGCGGCCCAGTGTTATGTTAGAAAAGCAAGCAAGAATCTGACTGCTGGTCCTGCTTTTTATTTTATTTTTTATTTTTTTCGAGGGTCGCAACAGCAGAGGTCATAATATAAACCCTCATGGTGGCGGTGTTTTTGAAAAAAGCCCATTTGTAAGTATGCAGGGCCGCTGGATTCGAACCAGTGACCTTTACCTCACAGTGATGAGCGCCGTGTCAAAGACTAAACCTTGCAGCCACCGACGCCCCTTTTTTCTTTTATTCATGGCCAACAAAGTTTTAAGCTATTTGGATTGAAGTTCTGTTCAGAATTTAGGGTTGGTTGTTTAGATGTATAAACAGAGTATCTATAAACAATATAATATTTTTATAATCAACTCCATGATGTTGCAAATTATGTAATTAATTTGACTTTTGTATTGGATACGATTCTATATCTACACTACAAGAATAGGCGAACCAGTGTAGTCGTAGAAATGCAACCAGAGTGTTTTCTAAAACGTTATAAAGGCATTTCAAGATATTTTATACTGACTAAAATTTCCTTAAGTTTTGCCTCACAAATATAAAACGTACAAAACTTGAGCTACTGTAAAACGAGATATGTCGTAGGTTTTGGCCGGATTCAATTTTCGGATGAGCTTTATTGAGAACATAAAACGGCAATGGAATATTAAAGGGGCTTGCTAAATTAACTCGGCCCATTTAACCACTTTGATAGGGCTTGCTTTTAACATCAGCCATTACCGGTTCCCCGGAGTTCTTCGTACGCTATAAACCATTAAATGTTACCGAAAACAGCCTACTTGGCACTTGTGTATGAACGATCGTTTGAAAGAAAAGGTTTCCCATAATTTATCCGCTGAGTTTCTTACAATAACGAGTGTGAACGATTAAAAAGAATAAAATAGATTATCTAGGATTTCAGATATGACCTAGGGTAGTTTCGAAAATCATCAGTATGATTGGCTACATATAATATAACCTGATCTTATAAAACGAGGAAATAAAAAGACGGTGAATTCTATAGAAATGATACAATTTGATTTTAAAAAAAGAAGTAACAGTTCGTGTTGAGAATATGTTATGAGATTCGCTGTTACGCCTTATGTATGAGATGTTGATGTAACTAGGCTAATGTGAAAAGGTTTCGCTTCTATAGAACACCCTGCGTTCCTAATTCTGAAAACGAAACGAAAAAGATTTTTATTATCCCTCGTTAATCATGAGGTGGGACAATTCGAAAATAATCATTATAGTTTAAATAAGCTATAGTTTCTTTTTTGAGTGATAAGAGTGTATAAATGTATAACGTTGGACGTGTTGATAACATTTTTTTTCAACATGAAGAGAACCGTTAACTGCGGCATACGTTTAAACTCGAGAAAACACGACAGCCTGGCAATTTCTTGGCTATCAGTACACAAAGGGTTCTGAGTAATATGCAAATAGACAAATATGCCAGATTAGGATCGGAGGATCTGCAATATGTAGATAGATAACCAAATAAAACACTCTTCCGTCTAAGAATGGGTTCATAAGAAAAAACAAAGGAGAAAAGGATTATCTTTAGAAAGTGCCAGACGTGGTTATAGAAACCTTATCAAAACTGGCATACATTTAACAAAAGTTAGGCAGAGAAATGACACCTGATCACTGGCATCTGAGAAAACACGTAATGAATACATTCACTAATGACCTCTGTACACTACGCAATGAGGCCCGTAAAGGTAACCGCCACCCAAATTCCCTTCGAATGAAACGTATACTTGGGTACTAAGAAAATACGGGGAAATGATTGCAGTCAATGACCTACTACTTCCTAGCGCATGGATTGGAACAAAGGAACTAGGAAAATTGAAATAAACTAAAAGACTGCAGTCGTTGGTAATACAAAACCGCCACTGTCTGGTTTCCCTTATCATCGTGGATTTTTATATATTTTTAAAAAATATATATGTCCGATTAATGATTTCTTCTGTTTTTAGTATAGATCTTCATTTCTTGTTGGTATAAATTCCTACGATTATTAGATTCATAAAAATAACTTAGGTTGTTGTTCTCTTTTTAAGGTGTGTTTTTGAATATAAGGCTATAAAAAATTACAATAGTCCATTTATTTGGAACCAACATGTCTTGTTGATGAAGCCCGCATGTATATATTTCCTTCTAAATGACTTTGCCGTCTAGAATTAGGAAGATTGCATCTATCACTTGCCTGATATTAAACCAAAATTTATTATTGGAGAATCTTTGAACTTGAAGGTTGAAGGTCCCGCTCTCGACTTGTGTTTTCAACCTTTCGCCGTACCATGCCTTCTTTTGGTACGTGTTTTATATAGTTTTTACTGAATGTAAACTTGAACCGTTTTTGCTTTTTACACTCGCGTTGAGGTCTGTTTTTTCGGGAGATTAAAGTGGTCAGTTTCGTATTCGTTTTAATGTTGACTGATAGATGTCTTAATTCGTTATAGGACTGAGAAAACATTGTGATAAACCTTTGGGCGGACAATCCTTTCAACTTGAGTGTACGAAAGTTTGCATCGTTTGGCAAACGGAATAACTCTTAGCGTTGGGTGATGTGTACCCATTATTCAATCTGATTGATTTTAAGTACGTTTTTTAATTTTGGATATCAAGATGTTCAGTTTACATCATCATAGTTGCTTTCGCTTGGATAAGTTTTAGTTTCGAATTGTCTTCTTGTGTACCATTCTTGAAAACGTGGACATGGCATTTATTCCATTTTCTGAAACCAAGAATGGATCTTTCTTCCTGACAGAAGTCAGTTTTGCGTGAAACGTAATATATCAATAGAAATGTAGAATGTAGATTACTTATCGAAAACCAACGGAATGGACCTATTTCGCAATCTCGTTCCCAATAATTGAATTGTGTTCTAAATCCAGGCTGTTTTCCTTCCGATGTTTCATTTCGCCTTTAAAGTGATACATGATTGAACGGTGGATGAAAATCGATTCCAGGCCAAAATCTACAAACAGGACATATTTTATTGCGGTTTGCGACGCATTATCTAAAAGAGCTCACCCTCTTAAATTTCAACGCCATGGGGTATTTTCCGTTTATCGACAGGGGTGTGTTAATGACGAGGCCCTGTTGGTGTCACAAGCTTTTAGCGTCACACCGCCAGACGCACCACACCCTTTAAAGTGCCCCTGGCTCTTCAGTTACCGGAAGAATAATTCAGCCTGGCAGGGCCGACAGGTGGACGGGACGGGAAATTGAAAATCTCACTCGACTGTCTTTAAAGAATGTTTAACGGACGTCATCCCTTATTCTCTCTCAAATTTGACAAATCGACCTGCGTTCTATTTGTAATGGCCAATTCTTCAACCGTAGATAGCCTAATGCGTGAAATGGTTAAGAAACGCGAGACGACTCATTTTATATAGTTTCAACGGCAAAAATCTACTTTGTTTTAAATGTTTTCTTAAATTTACAATCTAGCTTTAACCCATACGTAGGCTGAATGTAAACTGGAGTATCTTAATGGATTTGAATTATGGTCGCAAACCTTTCAAAGCTTCAACCCGCTTGAAAGGGCGGTTGTCACCCCCTGTGACATAGAAAATAATTTCATTTCATAACCAATTTTATAGTTTTAGATTGAACACCCTCGTCAATCTTACAATACTCCCATGAATTATGGAGTTGGGAGTCAGTTAGAATAACCAATACTTTAAATACACGTGCAAATATTTTTCTGGTAAGAAATGTATAAATTTATAACGAGTGGCCTGAATGATAGCTGGTCGTTTTCATCCCGGTGTCATTCCTCTCATCTTGTGTTGCTGTTTTTAGTTTTTGAAGGTTAATTATTAGCACAGTAACGTTAAATCACGGAGATCAAGTTCGAGAAGCTTGGATTGACGAGCTCCTGCTTGAGATGCAAGACATTCAATATCCCATTCTGAATCTTGATCGTACTTACAACTGGAAACAATAAAAACAAAGTCTGAGTATGGTAAAGAAGCTCGCATTAAATTGAGCTTGATAGATTAAGATATTCCCAATTCTTATTTGTTTTCATCATGTAACGCTAACGCCATGCCATGGTGCTTTTGCTACGTCGGCATATGGAGCAGCTCATACAGTAGTAGTCTGCAATGTGTTTACAAAATTTTAGTCTACTGAGCAATTTTTCAAGTTTCCCTGATGAAGTCGATAACGTAAGTCCATATGAGCTTGAGTGAAAAAGATTTCGACACGCAATTAAAACTTTTCACCTCGATTGTTGGTCCTTTTTTGACATATGTTTTCAATGTTTCGGCATACCGAACACTTCATACTCGTAGGGTAGATTGAAATGTACGTCTGTTCGATGGAGATCTTCTCCAGCCTGTTACTACTTTGAATCAGAAGTCTAAGCTTTATTTTGGTGCTGTTGTTGTCTTCGCACCGCACTTTTCTATTCTTAGCACTTATAGTGTCGATCAATCTTTATCGTTCGTTCTTGTTACTTGTTATTTATTTATTGCTTTATGATTGCTACGATATTTTCTAGTCAAGTTGAAAAATGGAATGTGATATGTCACAAGTCCGTACTCTTGCTGAATGTTCCAAAACAAAGAAAAAAAAGCTTTATTTTCCTGCCACAGGTGGGTAACATAGGTCCTTATGAGCTTGAGCACCCATGGTTATTTATAGTTTTAAATTGATTTAAAGTTGGTCTGTCATAATACGAATATGGTCTTTTGCTCTTTATATTCATAATGTGTATACACCTATGAAAAGGTGGACAGGTTCATTGACATGCAAGCATGAAGGGAATGCCCCACTGTTAAGCAACAACCGACTGTTCGTAGAAAAATCCAAAACAAATCCTTATTTGAATCAAATCAACTTTAAAATATTTTTCCTTTTAAAGATTCAATAATCACTTTATTTATTAATTTTATTGATAAAACATTATTATCATGGATTTATGGGCTGAATATTATTCATTCGTTCAAAAATGGGTTAGAAGTCAATGCTGACTCAACTGCTCTTTATTCATGGCAGATTGTTTAAACTGGTATGATCTTGGCAATGCGCTGGGTGTTCAGGGTCACGCTTATTGTCGCCATTTGTAAATGTTCGAACTTCGATTCTACATAAAGACCGTAGATGGACCTACATATATGGTCAAAATCAATCGAACTGTTGATAAATTCAAGAGTAAACGATATTTTGTGATAAATTACTAATTTCTTCTGCATAATTCTATCGAACACCATTAACAATCATGAAATTATAATAAGTACTTTCACGAGGGATTCGATCATGCACGGCATTTCCTTATAATTTCTTAACTTTTGTTCATTAAATAACTCCAGGGGTTTCGTAATGGTCTGCATAGGTAGAGAACGTTCGTGTTTGATCTGTAATATTTTCTTCTTCTTTTCTCTACTTTTTGTAACAATGTTGGGATATTAGTAATATTTGAGTAGTAGGATTTGTCTTCTAAGTAAACCCCTATTTCCATCTGGCCTGACCACGAATTGCCCAAGGTATCTGTACGATCGATTCGAACCTGTAATTAGTTCAACTGTCTAAACGAAAATATTTCCTCCCTTTGTCAGATGCCTGGGTAATCTGCCTTGGTAGAGTAATGTTCCACAGTTCTTTACAGTAGTGAAATACAACAGTTCAACGTGAAGTTGAGTAATTAAAACTGCAATCCAATTATATTAATAAAGCCCCTCGAATGTTAAAAAATAAAAATCCTTAAATCAAAATGAAACAAGAAGAATACAACAAACCATATATATTAGTCAATAAAGACTAGTTTAAGGACTACTGTGCCATATTATTAATAAATTATTGTCTTTTTAATAAAGATAATTATTAAAAGAATAAATCGTGAGGTATTGTGTTGAATATAAAGTTTTATTAACGTGCAGATTCCTCCTGGTCGCCTATTTTCGCGTTTTGACTCCCATCGTCTGCTGTGGTTGAACAGGGGAACATCTTGCTAAGGGAGAGAGTGATGGTGTTAATGTTTTTGTCCTCGTCCGAGAGGGATGGAATGTAATTTATCCTTAAAGCTTTTTTCCGTCAAGCTAACTCTTTTTAACATCAAATTAACTAGTGAATTTCAAATTAATATTTGTTGAATTATAAATTAATATTTTGTAATTAATTTGTAAGATTAACTACAATTCAACTTTATATAAAATTAAATATAACAATAAAGGATTCTTCCTTTGATTTGGAAAATTGTATAAAAATATAAATTCGGCTCGCCTAAATGCCAATTGAAATTTAATTACATTTTAAATTAAAAGTTATTTAAAATTAAATATAAAAACCATTTACAACATTCTATTAACTGGAATTTAAAAAAAATATTATTTTATATTTTTAGAAAAACTGGAAATAACAGAACAATATTTGTTTTTATATAATTTTTAATTTCATTTGTAATTATTTTTCATGTTGTATTTTAGATCAAAGATCAATCCTATATTTTTGTATTTAATTATGTATTGCTTCATATTTATTATAATTTTCATATGGTCGTAAAGTTCCGAGTATTTTTTTTAAACTGTATAAATAAAAAAATATGGAGGTTTTATTTTACATACTTATATTTCATACCCATCTCCTTAGTTTTTTAATTATTTAAAGAAAGTGCTGCTTTGAAATTAAAAAGGATTAAATGGAAATAAAAAAAAACGTTATTTGAAGTTAGAAAAGGTTAACTAGAAATTAAAAAGGGTTAATTTGACGGAGAAAAGCTATATGGGAATGAAAATAAGATTGAGGGGAGAGTGAAGGAGAAGTTAACTAACTTACGTAACACTCTAATTCAATGAATTAATAATTGTAAGTTGTTTCAACACTCAGAGATCATTTATGTTACCCATGGGGGAAAACTAATCTGGTCTGACAACCAGAGTAATGTGCACTTTTGTCTGTAGGAGGAGGACACGAGTTGCTAAATACATAGAAATTATTCCTGCATGCCGGTACATAAGTATCCTGAAAATGGAGGGATCTCCTTATTGGTGGCTTCACTGTTCATATTCCTATGTACGTAGACATAAGTAAAACGAGTAGGCGGACCATATACGTATTTGCATACAGCCATTTCTGCAGATTGTAAATTCTTAGGACGTTATTCATAATAAGATTTTTCGATCCCCAGTCGTGTAAAACGGCTTTAAAAGCCTTCCTCAGGGTCAGGAGAGAATAGATTAAGTCTTTTTAAACAAAACGAGAGGAGCGAGTCGTGGTAATGGTATCACTCGCCGGCAAGGCATCGCAAGGAGGGGGAAACCGGTAAGGTCTGGAGTCCCAGTTGCATAATGGCTTTCTCTTCTCATTCCAGATGGTTCCGAGATAGCCGGCGGTAGTGCGAAGCGTTACAAGCTCCATCCGAACGTTACCGAGGTGGGCAGCGAGCGAGGATCACCGCACGGACACGGACAGTCGCTCCAGTTGTTCGGGCCCAACATACAGCCGAGGCACTGCGTCATCGCGCATACAGAAGGCATCGTCACGGTCACACCCTGCAGCAGAGACGCCGAGACTTATGTCAACGGACAAAGAATCTACGAAACAACAATACTTCAAGTAAGCTTTTCAAATTATATTTTACTAGTTGAGCCTTTAAACGCTTTAATTAAACTGTGAGAGTTTTTCGCATCGTCCTCTTACCGTTGAAGTTTGCGAGGGTGATGAACCTCCAGTTTAGACTAGCCTCCCGGTTTTGGTCTATCACTGAAAATGGAGAAATACCGTAATGGCTATGCCAGACAAAATCAGTGAGAACAATCGGACCTGGATGATCCTTTAGTTTCTCACAATACAGGACCATCATCAATAACTAACTTGAAAAAGTACTACTAAACACCGTAAAACCCTATCGTTGGGGTTGTCAAGTTCTATTGAGGGGAAAGATATTCAATATTATTTATCATCTCTTTCGCTAATCCCGCAATGTACCTAGGCCAGTTTTAAATTGACCGAAACACTTTCTTTAACTCATTTGAACTCCAAGTGGGGCATTTTTCTTGGATGGTGGCTTTGTAGGATGAAAACACTCTCGAAGGTGCCAATTTGATCTAACAGAATTTTCTTTTTCTCAAGCGAAATCATTCAGGAACACCCGGTTTTAGACAAAGGGGAAAGATAGTAAACGTTTCTCGGTTTTGGTCGAATAATATAAACAGAATAAAAATAATAATGGCGGTACACTACAGATACACACCAAAATTAATTTGTTAAGAGTGGGAATTGCGAAAAATTGAACAATACCTTAAAACTGTTTTTAGCTCGACGCTACCAAGAAAAATAAAACTGTTTTCAGCTTGAAATAATAATTTTTGATACTTTCAAATATTCCCTTTTTTGGCGCTTAATTGGTGCGGGATTACTAATCCTTGGACTATTTGTACACCAGAGTAGTAAAAGCAGTAATTTTAATTTTCTCTTAATTTATCATGTTTTGAGATCAGTAAGATTTGATGGCATCCTTCGATTGGTCCAAGGGTCTTATTTGGGTCAACGCGATCAATGGCGAATCTGAAATCTTTAGGTCTCCTTGAAGATCTCGTCATCTGCAAATATAGAGACGATGATTTTTAATCTTTTTTTCAATGACGTAAAAACCTTTTTTTTCCTTTGAACATATCATACGTAAAACTAACAGTATGCATATTATTCGTCGGATATGCCTGTGTTGTTTTTCGATAGGATCAGCCAAATCCAGATAGGATCACATCAAAAAAGTGCCGTCCACACAAGCGAAGTTTTATGTTGCGCCTATAGGATTAGGATTGCAACTCCTATCGTTAGATAAAACACACGTTAACGTAACACAAGACAACAATGTGTCCGTTCTTTCATATTTCTTTCGGTGGATTTCCCACAGCATCTTTTTATAATTAGAGGCCAGAATGATAGCTTCATTCATATTTTTTATTCTTTCTTATATATAAATTATCCACACACACAGAATCAGGCTAGCTCACAGTGTTACCAAAAATCGGAAGGGATAGAAAAGCAACACAATTTTCTTTCTATACGAGAGGGGGGATATAGTTCGATAAAAAGAGGGAATGAGAAAATGAAAAAAAGAGGAGCAGAGAAAGGGTTGAGAAATAAATAATAAGTAAACATAGTTGGAAAGTGTGAGAAAATCAAAATTCATTCAAAATTGTATAGAAACAAATTAAATGGGGACTAGGATAGACCTTATGAATGTTCATTGACTCACGAACCCTGCCAGATTTAACATTTCACATGAAAATGTCCCGTTATCGTCCAAAATTTTATGTATGTTTAGTTTATCATGCACTTCGTGTCTTTCAACCTATAATTCAAGGCGCTTTTGGCAATTGTTTTCGTAATACCCTCAGTTAACTGTGTGAATTTCTTTGCGGATGAGTCGTTTCTGCCATGCAATCCATAACAACGTTCTTCCAGGTGAGTTAAGCTCAAGAAAAGTCATCTGTATAAGAGATTTTTTTAGGTTTGATTTAAAAATAGGAGGACCGTATTCAATTAAATCTCAACATTTCCAGCTTGAAGAGGGATTCCATGCGCTCCAGTAAATAGCGGTTGTTTTGTTTCGCTTCTCATTTTACGCTCTGATAATCGAAAGGCCAGTCTTGTTCAACATGTTCCATTATCCCCTTGGCAAGATATAAGGAAATACGTTTCTCGATAAGATTTCTTTACCTGGTGTAAACAATGACGCAAGGACCTGTTATCAGTGCAGTCGTCATGGGAAATTCTCATGGGGAAGCCGAATAAATCCCCGTTCGCCTGGACGATACTCCCGATGAATACCTCTTGAACGTAAAAGGATTTTGAAAGCCGCAGGGTATAAGAAAAAAACAATTTTTTACACTTTTCTTCAAACATGGTCAACTTTTTTCCAGGTTAATAAAAATCATAGGACAGGTTTTACATTGAAATCCAGGCAATTTCACCACATTGTATAACTTTAAACAATCGTAAATTTTTACGTCACACGGTTGCCATTGGTAAACAAGTCGTAAGATAACTTCGAGAAAAAAAAAATTAAATTATGAACAGATACATTATCTCAACTTGACAATTTTGAACCGCTCCATCAACCTTAGCGTGATACCAATTATGCAGGTCAGGGACAAAATGCTCATATGTAACACCTGGACAAAACCTATTTTTTAAAGTCTTGAAAATTAAGAGAAAGCTAAACTGTAAATATTTGATATTAAAAAACAAATTCAAGCCTTCGCGATAATCGATTAAAGTTGTCTTTTAAAGTAATTCAATACCTAAGGCTGATGTTTCAAAGTATCCGTTTCATTTAAAAGCAAGTAGGCCATTAATAAGAGCTGAGTGTTATAATATTTAAGAAATGTTATAATATAAAAAAATTAAATAAAAAATAGGGTAGCTCCCAATGGTTTAGGCATCGGCAGGCGCTTATCATTGTAAGGTAAAGGTCTCGTGTTCGAATCCACCGGCCCTGCACCAATCCAACCCGACATAGTTACAAATGATACAAAGAAACAAGAGTTTTATAAGAAAACAAAATACATTCGTCAAGGATAGTATAAATTAATTCATTTTTATCTCACTTTTAATGCATGGAAAAAACTCCTCAAAGTCATAAAAGGTTAACAGTGAGGAATTATGGTATTTAAGTTTAATTTTTTTAGGTAACAGTTTGACCTTATTTAAAAAAATATATAGTCCAATGTTTACAAGATCTCACTTATTTTAGCCACTTATGAATTTTGATTATGTACAGAGTTAATTTTTTTAAGTCTCAGTTCATTTGTAACAATGCATTGTACATTGCGAAATATATAAGCTGAGCAAAGTCAAAATGTTTAATTTAGCAAATATTTATTTGCAACATTCCCTTAAACTTAACTACAGTCCATCTATCTTTAAAATCTCTGAAATTCTGATGGCTTTACGTCCCCCCCCAGACCAATGAGGCATGAACAATATACATTACGTTTGAAACGTCTCAATAAAAATTAAGTTTGTTAACATCTAACTTTATAAAGTTTAGATGCAGCAAATTGACAATGTGTGTCCCAAGTAAATGGGCTTTGTGTTTTCAAAAACACTCCAAGGCTTGATATGACCCGAACGAAAATATATTATGAAAATGGAATTAACAGAATTCACCTTTTGTGTGATAAATTATTTCGGTTGTTTAGGGTTTTCTTTGAAAAAAAATTGCCAAATCGCGAGGTTTTTCTTAGAAAATTTACTCCTATAAATTAACTATTATTCACGTTTTCCGATTGCATATCAATTTCTTATATGGATTATGATTGAACTCTATTCTACAATCACTTTATTTATTGTTAAACTTCAACATATAAAATAATTCCAGTATAATATTTTTAAAAAATATTGAGTGGAACTTTTAAAAAATGTCGACAGTGATCATCATCCGTCTTAAGATTAAAGTCTCATAGTCGAAAAGTCCGGCTTGATGGTTATGGCACGCTCCAGACGAAATGTCGATATCGTCACTCGATTTGACATCCTCGTAAAAATTTCGCCCTTAAAATCCTTTATATCTTCATTTTTCAGGACGGTGCGACAGTGAAATTCGGCAGGATTCACAACTTCAGATTCCTTGATCCTTGCCATGAGGAAAGGGCAAGGCTCAGGCACGATTCCTCAAGATCCCCGCACGACTATTCTTACGACAGGTCAGTTCTGTTTTATTATAAATTGTTACAACAATTATTACAACACTCTGGGTTTATTTAAAAAATTCGTTTTGCATTGCCTCCTTTACAACTAACAGTATTGTATATGTTAATTGTTTGCTGATGGTTGCGCAAAAAAAAACAAAGGAAATTTTCGCAGGGTGTCGCAACGTTTCCGTTGTTTTCGTCTCGTCTCAAGGCAACAGATGAACCCTTTCTTAATGCCTTTGCCTTGTTTGGTATTTTATTTTCTTCCTCTAGCAGAAAAGTTGAAAGGAAAATTTGGACTCCGACGAGCCATGAAATTGGACAGTTGTTTTTTCTCTTCTACTGAATCCCTTTTGTCGTAACACGATTAGAAATAAAAACAATTGCTTTCGGATGTTTACACAAATAATTTTCCTGTTTAAATGTTTTATTATATTCTCAATTGTTGGCTTTTTGTTTAAATAAATTCATTCTAACACAAACACAAATTTTCTTTTTCTGATATGGTCTTGTTATTTAATTTTATTTTTATTTGTTGTTTTATTATATTTTTCATGTATTGTCCATACGAACAGAACTCGAAAATAATTGTATTAATGACCAAAATCGTTATAAAAGGAAGGAAAATTGATAAATAATATACATAGTCAAAAATAAGTCTATAAGTCGATTATCATTTATAAATCCGGTTTAAAACTTTTTCACCTTCTTATTGGTCGGCTTAAATTGTTCATTCGTTGACCCGCTAGAATATCTTTGCAACTTGTTAATTAATTAGGCGAGTGGAGCTGTTGATTTTTTACATTGCGTGCAGGGCTGCTCCATAATTGTGGCCTGTTAACGATCAGCTATTCTATAATGAAAGAGAAGGAGTGAGAAAGAGGGCCTAAAAGAACGAGAAGGAAATTAGGACGGAGAGAGAACGAGTAAGAGGAGGGTTGGGGAGTGAAAATTTAAAGGGTGAGATATACAAAGCCGTTGAAAAGGAGTAAAGATAGGAGAGGGCAAGTTAAAAATTAAGAGATAGAACTAATTTCTGCAGGTGGCATTGAATTAGATAAAGTGAGAAAGAGCGGAAGAAATGTAAAAATAAGGGATGAGAGTAACTAAGAAATTCAGTTAGTACATTTTGTAATAAATAAAAATAAAGGTATAGAAACATTATGAAAGAGGGTGTGTGTGAGAGAGAGAGAGAGAGACAGAGAGAGAGACCAAGATAAGCACAATTTGTTTAATCTATGGATCGAGTAGATTTGATTTAGCGTTAAGCCCAGGCATTTTAAAAAGAAGTTATCAATTTTATTTTTATTTACAATTAGAAGGTTACATTTTTCTAATAATTTATTATGGCTCAAAATTATTGTTTTGCATTTAGTTGGGTTTAACGCTAACATATGGTTATTGCTCCAGTCTGCCAGTCTTACAAGGTCAGCATTTATTTTTTCGATTTGTTCGTTAATATTGTCAACTATTATCGAGAGAGAGAAAGAGAGAGAGAGATGGATGATAGAGAAAGTGTGCGCGAGGGAGGGATTGTAAAAAGGGGGAAAGAGAAAGAAGAAAAATAAAAATAAATACAGAAAAGAGGGAGAGAATGAGAAACATGGAGTAAAAACAGAACGTAAGAAAAAAGAAAGAAGGCACCGAAGACAAGAATGAGTGAGAGAGAGAAAGAAAGAGAGAGAGAGAGAGAGCGATGGATGGATATAGAGAAAAAGAGAGAGTGATTGCAAAAAAGGTAGGCATGATATTGTACATTTTTACTGCGTAATAGTCAATGACCTACTATGTTTTGTAGAATAGGGTTGCAGGCTTAGATATTAATTTTTTAGGTTTTACATTTTAAAGTTTGTCTACGCACCTGTAAGTAGGCAAGAATTTGTGATGATTCTATACGAATATCTGTATGAATTAATGCAGACCCTGAACAAGGCGAAATATATCGTCGAAAACTCTGCATTGCTACAGCAGCACTATTTACTTTTTTGACCACAACCCAAATCAACGAGACGATTATAGAGTAAAGACTGGTCGATCGCATATAAGAATGCAAAGAAGAAAAAAAAAGAATCATAGTGATGTTAGTTTGTTATGTAATAATCATGAATCAAGAAACTTCTGTCTTTTTGCAAGTTTAGCATTCTAGTTTATTTATTTCGTTAATTATACACTACCAACCGTTAAACTAATTTATAGCGCTATTTCTTCCAAGCCGTCCTTCCTAGCCATCAGTAATCAGGATTTAAATAATTCAATATCCTCTACCTCCGGACACGACCTACTCTTTAAAGAGTTATACATATTAAAATGGATTTTTTTCCGAAATAATAAACGAAAAACGTTTTCTTTCCGTTCGTAGAAAGCACAAGTTTTCTTTATAAAAACGATACACAAGTGAGTAAATGTAATGTAATCGATAAAAACTTTTCTTCCAACGATTATCTGGTCCATTAATACGATTTTTTCTATTTATTACTCTATTTAGTTTTGATTTCCACATCAAAATCACGATTGTTCCGTTTTCATATATATTTATTATAAGAGCGTCTTTCGTCCTTTTGTAAATTCCATGCATGACGTGGGTTGTTCACCTTACTGTGTTTTGTCCCTTTGCGCTTTAGAAGTAATTTCATCACCTGGAAAGTAGGTCAACACTTAGGAGTGACATCTCGAAATATTCTACGTTTGGAATATTATTTAAGGTTTAATTGGGAGAGTTAATTAACAACGCTTGTAGTCGCACAGACCCTTGTTTTTTGTTTTGTTTTTAGTTTTTAATTTTTGACATCACTTTGTGTTTATTTTGATCATGTATGCACTTAAACAATGCGACACATTTCACTTACAATTTTTTTGTTTTTGTTTGTTGTTTTAATTTTTGTGTCACTTTCCCACCGAACTAACACAGACAATCCGCACGAGACGAAACGTCGAGCCTGAGTGTTGGGAACGGTCCGACGACGACGAGCACGCCGTCCGGAAACCCTCTCAATTACGAGACGACGTTCGATGTCGACGGGAACGTCGAGACGAGGTCGACCTCCAGCCAGGGAAACAAGGAGGACACCAGGTCCCAGAGGTCGATCAGTAGCAGCCGAGAGGGAAATAGGTAAAGCCGGTGATGGATCGCGGCTACGTGTCTTGAAAACGAAATATGCATGTTTTTTTAATATTCATCCAAGGATATCGCATGGTTTTATCATCGTGATGGTGTTGGAATAAATTTCTTGTCATATCTGTTATGTCAAACAGATTTGCCTAAAGAATAAAAGAACTAACCCTCTTTTCATGAATAACTACTAACACATAAAATAAAGACCAACTCAAAATTAGAAAGTATCTTAAAATAGTCGTTCTCATCATCTAATCCAAAAATGTATTTACTTTATGATTCAAAATCGTTATTTGTACTGTCCACATCCTGAATAATCTTTAGCTGGGACGTGTTTGACCAGTTTAACCAAGCTGCAGGTGTTTAAGTTTGGTTGGTCTAATTTTATTTTGGAAAAAACGTTGAACCCGCCCTTCTTATTGAATATTGCTTCTACAATACTTTTGTCAAGTTTTCTTTATATAACGGTACGTAACTACATCTAACAATATTTTTAGGTGTTACTTCTTGTTGTATTTAAAAAAAGCTTTCGTGAACTTATTCTTCTTTAGTCTAGTGGACTCAATGGTGTCTTGTACAAATTAAATCGTGTTCTTACAAATAATCTTAATCAGAGTACCGCAAGGCAGTGTGCAATTTTCTTTATCCTTTATATCGCAGTTGTCCCAGGTTGCCCCACTCGTCTTGCATTCTATACCGATGACACAGGAGTTTTCTGACTCCTACACCTTTTTTCGAAAGATCTGCAGTTTTCTCTTTTATACCAGTTTAGATTGGAAAATGAAGGCAATGATGAAGATTTGTTACATTTAAGCCTAGTACTTAATGAGACTCTTTGCATAGACTCAGAGATGATAGATCCCGGTTCTTTCGTGTCCGACAAAGATCAGACTACTACGATTACTGCATTCAGTCCGCAGTGTATCGCAAGGTAACGTGCTTGGACCAATTTTCATTACCCTTTATGTGCCAATTTATTATCAACCAACCCTAGTTACAGTATGTTTTAGACAGATAATGGCTCGCGTCTTCTTTCCGAGGAATAGAAACTAGTAGTAGTAAGGACATCAAAATAGCTCTGTTGTTCCCAAAACCCGGAAAAGGGAACCCAGACTTGTCCTATGTGCTCTCTATATGGAGTCAAGTACACCATTCAATTTCAAGTTTCATGCATGCAGTGAAATGCCATGGGAGAATAATTGATCCTCTTCTTCTCAGTACAAATAAAATATTAGTAAAATAATACAATTTAAATCATAAAGATTAAAAGAAGGTGACAGCGTAGGGTAAGCCGGATCGGCAGAGATCTTGCGTATCAAGAGCATTGTCGATCCTCTCTAGGAGGATTCCACTCGTAGAAGAGTCTCATTCTCATTAGTCTTTCTCACCCGAAAGATAGGCCATGCGAGGTTGACACACATGCCCGGCATGTAAAGATTATCCATATGTCCCCTAATTGAAGGGAGCCACTCCTTGGCCCTATGTATAGAGCGTATAGGAATACCAACCCGATATGGAAATCGTGCTAAAAATACGGCAGCGAATATTCTGGACCTTGATAGCGGTGAAAGACTATAATAAATAACTAATCTCGTGGCGCCCAGGGCTGGTAGGTTGAGGTCATGGAAGGAACAAAAAGAGCAGTTGACGAATAGGAGGGAGGTGGAAGAATATCGAATATGTACTTCACCACCCTA
Source organism: Cimex hemipterus (assembly GCA_039619505.1). NCBI lineage: Eukaryota > Metazoa > Arthropoda > Insecta > Hemiptera > Cimicidae > Cimex > Cimex hemipterus. The sequence continues at coordinate 15,383,262 of CM077109.1, read as the reverse complement.
ATTTAGTGAATGGTATGTCTCTTATTTACGTACCATTCACTAAATTAGGGTGGTGAAGTACATACTCGATATTCCAACACCAATTTTATTTTTGTTAGTCAACTGCTCTTTTTGTCCCACCGTATGCTTCCTGATCCCAACCGTACCGAATGAATAAGAGCGTGAATGGGTTTGGGTTTAGGAACTAAAGTGGCTGGAACCGAGGTCTGATCCCAGTCTGCCACCCCTAACTTCAGTGATTTAACACAGAATCTGCTTTTCACACCTTTCCTGGGAACTTCTTAGAAACGGTTCTATATTTCGCCGCTTTGTAAGCGAATTCCCCAACAGGAATGAGAGTGCTGTCTTTCATTTCGTTCGTGTAACGAGTGTGGAAGCCCAAATATCGCACCGAGCTTTTTGTAAACCGACCGACAAAACAGAGGGAAAAAAATCCACTCTCGAAACCACATTAATTTGGTCTTGGTGTCAATTTATAGCCACGGACATCGGCTAATGAAAATCCGAACGTTTTTCTCGTTTAACATTGGAAAAAACCTGTTTTTCCCTTTTTCGCTTAGATCGTATTGCGCGAAAATGGGCAACTGTAATTTCCCCTCATATTCGACCCGACAAATAAATTCTTTAATGTTTTCCAGAGGAATAAATCTCCCGGTTGTTATCACTCGAGATAAACTTATTTTCCTTTGTGATATACAAAACTGTCCCGGCGCTTAGGCATGATTAAAATGATTAATAAATATGGGAGTAGAGTAACCACCAGACCTTTTTTAATACTTCCAAAAATTAACTAATATTAAAAACACACCCGAACTTCAAGCAAAACGAACTTCGATAAACGACTTGCATACGGCACTACTTCTGTGAGTCTTTTCTCGTCTTCCATTGTTCTCTTTTCTACGTTTTTCCGTCGCTGAGGAGACAATTTCTCAGACCTTTACTCGCCGCCTACATAAATGTGTATACATCGAAATTCATTAATTAATCCGGCATGATAAGCTTAATTGAATAATCAACAAGTCGGACGGGTTAATTTTGGCGTATTGGACCAGAACCGTCGATTCTGGTCATACATGAGCAATTTATATAGCAATATGTTTCTGACAGTTGATCAGCTTAAATTTCGGAAGGGATTATTTCATTTTATTAAACTTAACTAATTCCGTTTGTTTTTGATTTTCTCTCTCCTCAGTATGAATAAAAAAGTACTTTATTAGATCAACAAAATTTCACATACCTAAAAAGTGCATAATGACAAAGGTTATCAGCCGTCTGCCGGAATCCGACAATAAATTTTTAATAAATAAAAGAGGTGTAAAAAACAAAAAAGAAAAAACACCATATAAGTAAAATAAAATTCAACATTTCTATGTAGATATACATACATTTATGCACATATAAATAACTGCGTTGTCTCTTGTACATGCAATAATCGTTTGAAATAAAAAACTAGTTCTTCCTTATAGTTCCAGGCTTCCATCGCAAACTTTATTAAATTTAAGGACTTGGGGTTATTTAATAAAGAGATTAGATGTTCTTTTGTCAGCGTGGGCAAGCCTATATGCTCGGAATTCCGGTAAAACTGGGCATTCTGCTTGAAAGTGAATACAATCTTCTCGAGCGGGACTGTGGCAGGGAGAGCACTTACCGGAACTTTGACTCTTGCGGGATTATAATTATGCAGTAACTCGCACCTAACTTAAAAACCAGCGGGCCAGCGGAATGGGTGGAATTTTAGAACTTTGCTGTTCGAGAAAGGTTGATTGATATTAAGATCCTTATAGAGGAATTTTGAGTCTGAAGAAGACATTTCACTATGTGAGAGAAGTGCGGATAAGGTTGATAAATTTTGAGTGTAAATTTGAAAAAAAAATCCTCAGATCATTTATTTGGGTGTGTCGTAGTAATCAAGGTACTTCGAGCCAAAGTTGTACGTTTTTATCCTTGCAAATTTCATTAACAGAGGGTAAGACGCACCGTGTGAGTGAATTTTGAACGGTAGAGAGTGGGAATCGGTTCGATAGGTGATGTAAGGACGAAACGATTGTTCACAGATGAATTCTCAGAACTTATTTTCCATAGCTTCCGCCATGAAAGGGAACAAAGCCGTTATAGAGTTACGCATAGCTTAGATCGTTGCCTATTATTAGTAGAAAAAGTCGAGGTTAACGTTTTTTCCCCGATATTTCATGAAGGTTTGGTTGAAATGGCATATGTGAAGTTTGATCATACTCGTCTGCCTGTTCTGGCTTTTCGTCGAAGAGGAACAAATCTGACAGCACTGTTTCACAATTTGTATATGTGGCTTGGACCATCTTTTCTCTCTGTTCATTCTCAGAAGAGAGCCGACCATTAATTTAGACGGTTCTGCAAGGAAAACCACTTTTTTTTTCTATGCCCAGAGATTTTTCATTTCTGATAGGTCTGCTCACGCAATTCCTTCAAAGAAGATAGCCGATCATTAATATAGGAGTTTTCACAAGCATAAATTTGTTTATCTTCATTTCTGGTCCGTGTGTTCTCGCTGTTCGTTCTCATAAGATGTCTGACCACATGAATTTATTAGGCGTTCCTGCAAGCAAAGACTACGTTTTTTCTTTTTTAGATGCATGCTCAGTGATTTTTTATTTCTGGTTCACCCTTTCTCGATGTTCGTTTTCTAAAGGCAATATCCACGTGATTCATATTACACCCATTTTGTCAATCGGCAGAAATTGTGAACCGTTTATCCTGCGGTCCGCCCAGTCTCGCTGGTTTTGGGGCATTTGGAATAGTCCTATACAATCGGTGGTGATCGATTTTTATGTTCATCACGTCGCCAGCCACGACGATTTAATATTAAGATGCTGAAACAGGCCGGACATACATAGCTGCTTGTAGGCGCAGACAATAGAAGAAACGTGAAAGAATAACACTGACATGGAAAGGTTCATGTTTTCATTGTCATTACAGGAATAAACAACCAGACCATTTTTCGGGCCAATATTTATATATTATATTATTTTCCTTTTTGGAAATTCTTTAAAAGAAACTGCTTGGCAATTTAATATTACCATGTCTTTAACATCTGTTTCAATTGTATTTATAAATTAATTCGTCGTAACTGATATTATAATGTAAGACCGTTAATAATGTTAAGACAGCTAAATGATTTTTTTAAGTAATAAAACACTCTCATTCCTTTAAAACAACTGGATATTTCCTGTATTATGTTATAACGGCCGTAACACCAAAACATCTCTGAGGAGCTTTATACTTGGTACAAAGAACAGGAACGTAGTGGTAAAATTTTAACAGAATTTGTCGGTGTAACAAGTACGGTTCACACAAAGGAGCTGATAATTTAATAACCTAATCAATTTCATTTCTACCTTACATTTAGTACTGAATTCTTATAAATGTGGTGGAAATTGCGAACGAAGTGAATTCTCCGGTAGATCCCATTTTCAATTTAATTCCAGCATCGATGCGGGTTAAAGTTTTATTGCTTGTTTTATCTCTGTCAACTTTACATCGATCCACTGGATTTGACCTGGTGGGAATGAAACGAAACGGCCATAGCCTCAAGAGCTTTTAGAAATGACTGGCGGGTGAAAAATGACACGGATAAATCTCCTCGGATGTCCGGCCCAAAGGAAAACGTCGGGTCAGTTGTTGTCATTTATCATTTACATGCATTATTGGACCTTTTTGTCTCGTCTATTTTTCCCGATGGACAGAAATGGTTGGTTGTACTCTGTTTCGGTTTGTCATCGTTCTTTTATCACGAAGTTGATCGTAAACATTATTTATATCGGGTTTTCTTTTCCCTTGAAACATCGTAAAAGCATTATCGCTTCAGACTTCCCGCGAAGATGACCTAGATCCGAAGATCTGCCTAGAAACTTCGAAAATAAACTTATAAAGAACAATACTGCCTGATTGTCAATAGTAATAGTTGTTTTTTAACTGTAACGATCTGAAGATTCAATCAATATATGTGTTTCTTTAATGATTGTTTTTTTTACTAATTTTTCAGACTTTCCAATTATGAGAGATACGCGAGAGGGACGGACGCGATTCTTCCAGCTGTATTGGAGGTCAGAGAAGAAACGGAAGAAGCACTTCTTCACGCAATTATAACCGACTTGGATCCGACTGCGCCCGCTTTCAAGCTGTCGCCAGCGTATACGCTGTACCTCATCGCGAGGTACAGAGCCTCGACGCATTACAGACCCGAGCTGACGACGATAGAGAGAGCGCATAGGCTGACACTCATGCTCGCCAGGGTGGCGGGCATGATCCATAGCGTCATACAGGAGAGGTACTGCGAAGTCAAGTGTCTAGCTTTGTGGCTGGCGAACGCCTCCGAACTTCTGCACTTCCTAAAATCTGACCGGCACATCTCTGCGTTCTCCCTGGACGCCCAAGACACGTTGGCAGATGCGGTTCAAGTCGCTTTCAGGTTTGTTTTACATTTCTTGCTACCATTAAGTCTTTTATTAAACAAAATACTTTTTCAGACATTTAGTCTCATGCTTGCAAGGCGAACTTTCGGCCGTTATGCCCAACTTCTTGTCCGACAGGGAGGATTTGAGCCACGACCCTGAAGATTCTTCAACCGCTTCGGTAAGTTTCAATTTTTATAATTACACGGCTTATATTTAAGATTGGCAAGTAATCAAATGGCGTACTAAAATATAAAGTCATACATCTCAGAAATGAACATTAAATTCCCTTGCAATGGGAAACGCAGTTAGGCTTAATAACAGACTTCCTGAAAATAAAGAACACATATTATTCAGCTAAAATGAAAAATGCAAGTAACATCGCTTCTCACACAGAACACATAAAACGAGTGAAAGCTGCTTTAAGTAAAATAAAGCAGAGAGGACTTACTTTAACTCAAGACGCCGGCAGGGGAATTGGCCAAGCGTCTTCCTCATTTCATATAAAGGATTCGATTGTCAGAATAACACTGAAGTTGGCCGAAATGAAACGGATAAAAACGAGAATGTTTTGTCTGCCTCTTCCCGTACCTTATTTTTTTCTTTTTCCCCTCTATCTTTTCTTTCTTTTTCTTATTCTCTCTCGCTCTCTCAACTCTATATAAGTTACAGAGTGGTCATCTGCTTTCGAACGTTTACCATAGGTCTTATCGATTTCTGGAATTCTGGTCCGTCAATTTTCGTCAATTTTACCATGACAACATGAAAAACTCCACATATACTCACACTGTGTGTAACAATGCATGAACATATTTTTTCTTATTCAATCTCTGTCTCCTTCTCTTATTATTCCGTATCCTTTTTTATTTACGATAAATTCCGGTTCGCCAGTTCTCTCTGATTTTGTCATAACGAGTTGACAAATTGATCTCTCTTATACACACACTTTGTTTAATAAACTCTCGCTCTCCCTTCCTCTTCTCTTCTCTACTCTGTTTAAAGCACACTTTACATGCATTCATTTCTTTAATAATGCATGAACATAATTTCTCTCTCCCTCTTTCTTTCTTTCTTCTCTACTCTGTTTAAGACTGGCATCGTGGTCATATATGGTTAAATAGTAAATTAACATTATCCATTTTCTGGTCCTCCTTCGATTTCTGTAATTCTGGTCCCCCTGGTCTTTTAGGTTTATGGTTTTTAGCACAACAACATGGAAAACTCACTCATATATTCACTTTATATGATTTGTGTAATAATACATGATCACAATTTCCTTTACTTTACTTTACTTTGATTACTCCAAATTTTAAAAAATATATTTTGTTCCTTTCGTAATTCCTTTATTTAAATTCTCGCGAGTAATTTTTGTCCAGAAACTGTTTTCTCCATTTAAATATTTTGAATCAAATTTTTCCCCTTTCTTTTTTCATGTTAACTATGAAATTATAGTTACATTTTAACTAATTTTAGTTATTATAATAGTAGTGTTTTATGATTTGATGCGACAGAATAATACACTCGCAATTATTATTATTATTATTTTATATTTTTTTAAACCTTGTCCTTGTGAATTTAGGTATTAGGAGTGTTGTTGTCGACGATGTCGTTGTTGAGGCGGTACCGCGTCAACGCAGCGCTCACCATCCAGCTCTTCTCCCAGCTCTTCCATTACGTCAACGTATGGGCGTTCAACAGGGTGGTTGCGCCCAACTCCATATACTGCTCACGAACATGGGGGCTTCGTTTGAAAGCGAGGTTGGCTCAGATCGAGATGTGGGCCGAGAGGCAAGGCCTTGAACTTGCAGCCGACTGTCACTTGGCCAGGCTCATGCAAGCCGCGCACCTCTTGCAGGTAGGTTGTTAAGTTGGACTTGGACCGTCTCCCTCTCTCTTTTCCCACCGCAAAATATCGACTTGAAAGCCGTTTTATTTTTTTTTTCAATACCAACAGGCGCCGAAGTACACTTGCGACGACCTGGCGACACTCTCGTCCACCTGCTACAAGCTCAATTCGCTACAGCTGCGCGCTTTGCTACAGAGATACCAGCCCACGCCTGACGAGCCGAGAATTCCACATGATATCGTAGACAACGTCGTAAGAGTAAGTCACAATCAATAATAAAACATAAATTTCAAATATTACGTTTAACACATAAAGAATCCAACTAAAAGTGCAACTTAACGTTATATTTAGATTCACTAATTTCGTGGTCCGCTTGACCAATTAATATATTACAATTAATTAAGGTTTTTAGTTTAGATAAGTCAAGTTTAAATCCCGCTCGTGCCATTGACTTTTTTATCTCAACTAAAAACCTTAATTAATTGTTATATTTAGAGTTCGTGAGATGCGTTCTGGTGTGAAGTGGGTTTAGAGAAACAATCTCTAAATAATCATCAACTAACGATCACTAACTACAACACATTTAACGACATAGTTCAAACGATGTCTCATAATCCCATAAATATGTAATTATTTAAAATAAATTAGTACATTGCCTAGTTATTATAAAAAGTTTAGAGCCTTTTTATGGTTTGATTGCGTAACCTGCGATTCTTCAGGATGTTCATAGTTAAGCCAGTAAAACAGATCTTTGCTTGATTTATGATTGTGAGCTACCCGTTATTATTGTTAGATCTTTTAAACATTTATATTTTTTTAAATTATTTTTCTGTAGAAGATTTGTTTCGTAGTGATATATTTTCCTATAATAATGAGGTTCGATAATTAGTTTATCTAAAGCCTTAAGCTCTATAAATCTTATAAATCGGTCACTTTTTTGTTGTGTAAATTTCAACATGGTTTTCTTTTTACCCTTCGTTGATAATTAATTATTAATTTATTTGATGGTGTTTTGTTATCTTTAACGTTTAGGTAGCCGAAAATATCGCCGACGAGTTGGCACGATCTGACGGTCGTGAAGTGAGACTCGAAGAAGACCCAGAACTGGCTCTTCCGTTTCTCCTACCGGAAGACGGCTACAGCTGCGAGATGGTCCGCGGCGTCCCGCCGGGCCTCGTTGACTTCGTAGCACCGCTGCAGCACGCCAACCTGTGCAGGCTCACGGCCCAGCCGACGTCCAACGGACTCTGGACTGTATATATGGGCCCTGTAAACTCGACGGTAAGTTTAAAAAAAAATTTTTCTTGGATTTTTGTGCCCTAAGGTTATGTATGTAATGACGATGGAATTTCCAGGCAAGGAGCCCCAGTGCGATGAGCAACAGGTCGGCGGGTTTCGTCCCGGCTCCCCAAGAGCCAGAAATCCAAATTATCAAGCTGCACAAGTCCAACAACGGCATGGGACTTAGCATCGTAGCCGCTAAAGTAAGTCAAATAATCCTTTTTACCTTCAAATTATCATCCACCGTTGTTAGTCATACAATTCACTTAGGTACATCATTATTAGATGTGACGTCATATAACGTGACATAGGTACATACGGATTTACTGGTACCAAGATGACGTGACATCTTATTTACCTTAGGTTGGTGCACAGTCGCATACTTAAACTGTATTTTGGTAAATGAATACGTATAATAAGTTCGTACAACATTACATAGGTACATCAGTTCTCAATGTTACTTAAATACGCATAAACACGTCATGCAGCCTTACGTACAATAGGTACGTCATTAGTCAATGTTACATAAAGTCGACATACAATCTTACAAAGGTACATCAGTATTCATTGCTTCATCAATATGCATAACATTGTCGTCATATAACTTTACATATGTATACCAATATTCACCGATAAATAAAGCATAATAACATCATACAATGTCACATAGGTACATCATTCAATGTTTAATAAAATGCAAAAAGTCTTTATAATGTTTCATTGGGTCATCAGTATTCCCAAAAATAACGCAAAAAAATCGTCGTCGTACACCCGTAAGGTGCATCAGCGAACAACCGTGAGTGTGCGTGTGCGCGTGCGCGCGCACGTGCCGCTTCCCTGCACGGTATCTTCATACTTCCTTACATTCTTAGCACTGCATAGAATGTATACCTTACATAGTTACACGCATTCAACGCTCCATTAAAACACATGGCATCTTTGATTAACGCCATATCTAAACCGTATCACTTCACACAGATTTGTAACGTTAACACGTCTAACATTTTCATACACCACATAGATTACATTACACATCTTCATACATCACATGGATTTGACATTTTTGTTCGTCAGAGAGATGCGTATGGTCATCACGTAACAGTACACAGATCCAAATGGCATATTTATACACATCCCACATATACATGTGGCAGTCATGCCTATATAGATAAACCTCGACATTTAATGTATTATTCGTATGTACATATGACGCCTTTATGAAAGTACAACGTTGCATAAATACATCATTTTTTTTTTTTTCATTTTAATGCGTTAAAAGTCTCAAATGACCCAAAACTGAAAAGTCAAGTAGAAGTAAGTACAAAAATATACATAATAATTTAGAATTTAAAAACTTAAAAGTAGATAATAACTATAATATATAACAATAAAACTTGAGAGTAAGGAAAAATAAATAAATTATATGTAACTAATAAAGCTCCTTGACTCATTCTTTAAAACTAGTAAAATCTTCTTTTTGAAAACCGACAAGAAGTCAAGAGAAAAAAGGGTCTGCGGCATCGCCATACCAATTAATGCGCTGAACTATCCGCGGTAGACAACATTCCGAACCATAATTCGCCCTAAGTTGGGAACATAAAATAGCTCATAGAAGCGGAGTCAGCGCTGGGGGGGACTCTAATAACGATGCAAGATAAGATGTTTGGGGAGTCAATCTTATTGTTAAATAACTTCCACAAGAGCCAGGCCGAAGCCAAAATTCTTCTGTCGTCCAAAGAGACCAGTCCTACCAAATTGAATCTTCCAGTATAAGGGAGCCTCACAATTGTCACGTATATTCATTTTGAAAAGAAAATATTAATGTACATGCCCTCCTGTGTACCCTCTCAATCGTGTGAGATCCGCTGTTTGATCCGGGCGACCAAACTATACTACCATACTCATAATGGCAACGAACAAGTAATTCATAGAGGATTTTTATGGCAAGTACACTTTAAAAATCTATCGTCTGCCTTCTAATGAAGCCCAAAATTTTAAATGATTAATTATTTTAAAAGCTTCGATGTGATCACGAAAATCGCATTTCTTATTAAAAATAACTCCAAGGTCCGAGATAGAATCAACGCCGTTTTGAATTTGAAAACAAATAAGTCAAGTTGATTCGCGACGTTTTTCTTCGAAAATCTTGTGACCTTACACTTAATTTCAATATCAGAATCAATACTAGTCGAGACTAAGATTCTGGAGAACACCGGAATCAATATAGACAGGAGCCGATAATCCTCCCCCGAATCTTACAATAAAAGATCCCCCCCCCCCGATAGAAAAGAATCTATTCACCCAAGAAGGGAGTTACTTACTTTTACCTTTACCAATTGTTTCACTTAGTTTAAACGGTCCACTGTGTCGAAGTCCTTAGACATATAAACAGAATGAACACAATGATCCCATTGATTCAAAATTAAATCCTTCTAACTAAGTTGGTTATACTTGGGCGTCCTTTCAAGAAGCCATGCTGCTACTGAAGAAGACCGTTTGAATGAAAGACTCAATAGGTCTGCCACTAAGGAATCCATAATATTAGATATTATATAGAACCCTTTGTTAAGGGGCTCAGACAATTTGGTCAATTCAGCCCCGAGCGTATAAAAGGTCACAGCCACAGACATTTAATAAGCATTCACACACATAAATACATTCACACCTATATACATTCGTTCTATTTAGCTATTATTAATACTAATCAATATTCTGCTATCGACCCTGTCAAGTTCAAGATCGAGGGGCGATGGGAAGCTATTTCACCATCAACCTCTCCCCTATTCACACTAATAAATTCATTCACTCATACAAAATACATGTTTTGACGGCTATAATAAAAAAATCCCAATTCCCCTAAAGAGCTGAACCTGAAACGCGTGAAACCATTCTTCAATCCGCGGCATGCCTATACGCCCTTTGCATGGAGCAAATGCATGACACCTCTATGTGCGACACAACGAGTACCTGAGCGTGTTAACTTCAATAGAACACTTATTGATAAGACGATAGTTGTCGACGTTCCAACAAGCAGAAACATGACCCTTCTCGGAAAGATTGATCAAACAGAATAAAGAGAGGTTCGGACAAGGAATCACAGCAATTCTTTAAAAATATCTTCATAAAACGTCAAAATTATACAATGTATCTTGAGCCATTGACCTAGTACAGTTGCAATCGATTCTTTGTTACTCTTGTCTATCTACAAATTCGATAATCCTCGACGAAATGACTACAAGATTGATCTCATGAATTCTTGATCTCTATTGAACACCTTAGGGTCAGCCAACCTGGAAAACTAAAAATATACAAACTCCGAGGGTGGCATAACTGTACTGTTAGACAGCCATTACGAGCGAATTGGCGTCGACTAATTTCGATATTTTTTTATTTTCATTTTACTCAGTGGACGATGGTTCTATTTGTTGTTCATTTGTTCATTTGATTTCACACGTAGTTTCTACTTGTTCTAGTGCATAAGTACGCCGGTGTAAGTAGGTACGAATCAAGAAAGCGGAAATGAGCGAATCCCCCATTCCTCCTGTGTGTCTTATTAATTACCTTATTATCTTATTTATAAGAAACGACTAGGTTTAATCAAATGCCCACGACGTACTTTCCCTTGTTTGAACACCAACAATCTCATAACTGTCAAGAAGTGAAACCACAACCGTGAACGTTTGAACAACTGAGGAGTTAAAGAAAACCGACTTGAAGATTATAAAAGATTTATTATTATCAATTTAAACTTACCACGCGAACATCTGTAAAGTTAGAAGGACAATAGATATAATTAAACAGCAATGGGGAATCAAGACACATATGATACAATTAATAATATATTTAGTTTAAATTTTGCCATTTAAGTTGGTGAGATGTGTCATGTTTTTGAGTTCTTTAAAGGTAGGCTATTTGTCTAGCTAAAATTCAATAGCTAAAAGCGAGAACAGGCGTATCGTTCCTTGCAAGAATAACACCAAGCATAATTTAAAATTTAAGTAGCACACCGAATGCGGACAAAAGCCAGTTTCATAGACTTTAAACTAATAATATTTCATACTTTTTTGGGGGTGGGTGTTTTATTATAAATTTGGCTGGAATTTCAACCCGTTGAATCATATAGCTTTATTGTTATAGATTGAAATTAAACTTATCAGCCGTACAGTCTATAAAATTAATCTTAGAAGGAAAATAGCTATAATAAAATCGCAAGGGGAATCAAGACACCGATAATACTATTAAACATAATTTTGAAAATTACCTTTTAGGGCAGTGAGATAAAATCATGTTTTTGTGTTTTTTAAAATTAGCCTATTTGTTTAGCTAAAATTCAGTAGCAATAACGAGAACATGCGGACCGAACCATGCAAGAATATATGTACCCATGTAAGTTTGTACGAAGACGTTATGCGTATTTATGTAACATCGAATACTGATGAACTATGTACATTTGTAAGACTACTTTATGATTAGTAACATTGAACACTGATGTAGATAAGTAAGGTTGCACGGCGATATTATGGGGTAATTATGTACCGGAATATGTTGGTTTACACTTATGCAGATTGTATGAAACTACACGTACATAAGTAGCATTGAATGCTCACGTCACTATGCAAGCTGGAATGAAGATATCTTCTATTAATACATATATGTTGATGTTATGGAGTTTTATGTTATATACATGTTGTATAAAGACGAAAGTTGTTACTCGTACCGTCTATGAATTTGTCAGATGTGTTCATGTTATATACTCAACGAGAAAAGCGCTTATTGCATCCAGACAAAAGCCAGTTTCATAGATTTTTTACCAATAATATTTTATCATATATAACGTTGGGGGTGTGTTATTTTGTGTAAATGGCTTATCTGACAAATTTGTTTGGTTTGAACTTTACGCTTAGGCGTAAAAAGTGTTTTTAAGTTTTAATCTTTAATTTTTTTTTTTGTATGCTTCATAAACCCATGTTGCAAATTATGTTTAAACGATAGCACAGATATACGTAAGTGATGTATTGTCAGGACATTCATTGATCAGTTTGGAGAATTTTAATAATTATTAAGAGTTAAGAATATTTTTTTACATAATAAGCATAATTTAGAGTTTTAGTTCTTGTGGCTTGTGCAGAAATACATTTCGCCCGAGAAGTTACAGAGGCCAACCAGTTTAGCTGACCTTTGGCCTCGCGCCCCACCCGCGCCAGACGCTGACCCTCCACGGGACTTAAACCGCGATACTTTTCCCTTTCGTGTGCTTTAAGCTCCCGGAGCACGTCCTCCATATCTCTCTCTCTCTGTTTCCTCCCCTCCCGCCCACATATCGTCAAGCCGGACGAGAAGCCAGTCGGTAGCAGGATGTTGTGCGAAGAAAGGCAGCCGGGCTTCGTCCGCGATAACATAACGAAGTTCAACCGAGCTGGCCTCCAGCAGACCAAGAAGCTCGTCAAGTTCAACACCGTGAACAACGGTAGCAACCACATCAAGATCAACACGACGACAAAGTGCAACACACTGCAAAACAACAAGGTCGAACTGTGCAAAACCTGCCGGCAGCCCAATCTAGCCAGTATCGGATATTGCAATCCCCAGGTTTATTCTACGTCTTTTATTCACCTAAATTTAAATTACTTTATTCATTCAATAAATATATTGTAGGCTTAAACATTGCTCGGTTAAGCAACTTAAAATTTGATATCGTGGGCTAAAAACAAATAAAAATAGACATATATAGTCATGACTGACAGAGAGGTCAAAATGACAGACATCATCTGACATTTTCATTCAGAGTAGATAGTTACGACTGCTGGCGAAATTCTATGCATGGGTCAGGCGGATACAGTCGAATTCATGCAAAGATGCATATTTTCGTCTATTTATGTGAGTAAATAGCATGAACACATCTGACATCTTCATGAACATGGGTACGAGTACGAGTCTTTATACAACCTGTATGCAGTATATATGTGTAAATGTAAGGCATACCAGATTGCATAGTGACATGAGCATTCATGTCAACATAAATACAAGTAGTACCTTCATACAATCAGCATACGTATAAACCAGCATACAAAAATACATAATTACCCCATGACATCTTCGTGCAACCTAACATGTTGACATCAGTATTCAATGTTATTCATAGATTACCACCTTGCAGAGATACATCATTACATAAATACGCATAACGTCTTCCTACAAACTTACGTAGGTACATAAGTAGTCAATAATATACAAACATGCATAAAATTGTCATATATTCTTATATCAATGACAACATTATTCAACAGTATTCGATGTTGCAGAAATTTGCGTAACATGTTCATACAATTTTACATTGGCACATCATATTCGATGTACCATATATACCCATAAGATGATACAACTTTACTTAGGTACCTCACTTTTCAATGACAACTTTACATCAGTTTTCTATATTGAATAAATACGCATTACATGTTTCAGTTGTCAATGGCAACCTTACATAAGTACATCAGTATTCGATGTAGCATATATACACATAACATGATCATATTTTACATAGGTACATAACTTTACATCAGTATTCGATGTTACATTAATACCTATAAAATCGTCAAATATGCGCAAATATATGTAAGCTACGCGTATTTATTCAACATGGAGTACTAATGTTCATATGCTAGTTTGTACGATAACTTTAAATGTATGTACTTAATATTGAATACTGACAACCTTACATAGGTCATCAGTATTCAATGTTATATAACTACATATATACTTCTCAGACGTATAAATATATAAACGTAAATTTGTCGTCGAACAAACTTACCTAGGTACATCAGTATTCGGTGGTCCATAAAACGCATAAATCATACGGTCTTGCACACGTACATTAGTATTTAATGTTACATCAATACAAATAACTTCTTTATACAAATTTACGTAGTACGTATTATTTATTATCAGTCTTCAGTGCTACACAAGTACCCATAATATCTCCATCATGCATTTTTGCGTAGATAGGTACATTAGTCTTCAAGATTACATTAATTTTCATAACGACTTCATACTTGAGCATTCAACACGTACGTTTTGTAATATTTTTTCGTGGTCAATTGGTGGTTTGCTCTCCGCGCTTTGCCTGGTTGATATCTTATTTTCCATTTTAAGTTTAGATTAAATGTTTTATTTTCAACGCTACTTTCAGAATATTTCAAAAGTCGTAGATGGAAGAGAGAGGGAAAAGAAATAAATTAATTTTCAATTAAAACTATTAACATTTTATAAAAAGTCATCCCCTTCTCTGGAAGTGCATTATTGTCGGTTTTCTTTTTCGCTCCGTTGGGCATTTTCTCCTGTGGCATCCGCCATTGGAAAAATGCTAAAACTTAGATAGTGTGGTCGAATACTTTTTCTCTCCATTTTTCCTTTCCTGCTGAGAACGGATGTACCGGGGATAAACCGCTGCCTTGTTCCGGTCTGAGACGCCGATTGTAATAATGGCCTCCACATGTTGCTCCTTTAACGATGAAAAAGGTGTAACGGTCGTCAGAAGTCTTTCCCGAGGCGGTTTACGGTATATTAACAATATACTTTTGTACACGGGGTCGTCACCGGAGTATACCTTTTTGCAGTAAAAACTCCTGTCTAAAGTCTGAAGAAGCACGAATAGGTGTCAGTCTGTCAGTAGCAGGTTAAATTCAACCTCATAATTTTAATTCTAAAGCTTCTTTAAATGACACAATTTCTTGGCTTTCGTGATTCGATCCTTAAGGATTTGTCTCATTAACATTTCCAAAGGCGCCCATTCTCACAAAGCCTCAGGTTAATAAATCTTTTTAATTGCCAGGAGATGGCAAATAACTCTTTTGTTCCGACGTGCTGGATATTGGGGCCGTGCAACTGGAGCGCGACTTCCCATTTTCAAGACTATTTTTTCAATTATAAAGTACTACTTCGTTTTAAACTTTAACGGATTGAATCGGGGTATTTATCATTCGCCAAATTGTCAGTGCTGATGTTGCACGATTTTATCGGCACATAAGCCATACACAGCTTAGCTGAGGTCATAGTCAAACATGGAGAAAACACTGCTTTGAAATTCGTGGCCATAAAAAATCTAATCTGGCGAACCAAATATGTATAGAAAAATGTATGTTTAAACAGTTTAAAATGTGATAGAGATTTCAATTTAAAAACATGCAAATAACAAAACATGCCGTATCAACTGAACAGCTTAAATGCGTCGATTTTCCTTAATGCGCTCCTTGCCGTTTACTTTCTTCAGCTTTCGCTCTTATTCACGACCTGTCAGCTATTAGGGTATCGAATCAAAGACTAATATCCGTTCTATTATATATCATTTTCCTTATTTTTTATTGAATGAACATTTGATTGGGGGATCTGAAAGTGATAAACGTGCTGGTTTTCACTGGCAGATATACCATTTCGTGACATCCTTGGGGGAAGATACAGCGATAACAGGCGTACCGTAGTGATTTAAAAAATACCGTAGCTCACTAAAGTTGCTAAATTAAACATCTTCACGTAAGAATAAATATTCATGTTTATTTCAATTCATAAGGTTAGGTCACGAGCGAAATTCGAACCCACGACATTCGCCTAGGGTGGGTCCGAATCCCGCTCGAGGCACTTTTTCATCTAAACCAAGATCTTACATAAAAAGAATATTTAATTGAAATAAGTAATTTGATCAATTTAGACCACTAGACATAATATTCATGTATATGTTTCATCAGATGCGGTAAAGATGTGGTCTGTCTCTTTGGAAAACGTACAGCTAGAACAGGCCAACGATGTGACAAAATATGTTTGCCCTGATAACAGACGCCGAAAAAACATATTTCTACTTTCAGAAAACTGTGATTTCTGCATTTCTTCTGGTCACCGACTTTGAGAAAAAAAGAGAGAACAGACTGACCAGAAATGACTTGCTGATTACATGAACTGATGCCGTATAAGATACAGTATATTGTACAATGACTTTCACTACGTTTTCTTCCATAACTGGTCAGTCATTCTAAGAAAGAAAAGCGAGACCAGGCGGACCAGAGCTAAAGAGACTAAATGTCCTCGCCGTTGGCATTTCCGATTCATATTTGATGCGTTATACAAAAACCTGCTAATTTTGCACTTTCATTAGGTCAATCAGTTAAAAGAAGAAACAGCAAGAACTGACGGACTAGATATTTAAAACATGCTGGTCGTAGTCATAACTAATAAATCATCATTGCAAAATAGCAGCCTAAACTAAACGCCCTTCCGTTAGGATCCATTCACCACATTCTATGTTTTAATGTTGTCAAACATGAACCGTTTTGTTAAGCCGGATAACGAACAGCGAGAACAAACAGACCAGGGTTGTTTCTACTTTAAGAAACCTGGCATCTCTGCGATTTCACGATTTCACTTAGTCAACGACTTTGAAATTGAAGAGCGAGAAGAGGCGGGCCAGAAATGGCCTGCTGGTCGCATAAACAACAGCTCTTAAAGGGCGCAGAATAATATCATATAAACAAACTGATTTCTATATAATGTGGTATAGTATACAAAAACTTGCCCTGTTTGCTTTTCCATGGCTGATCAATCCATTCTGAGGAAAACTTGCCAAACGGACTAAAGATGAAAAGGCTCCGTTTAAATAAACAAAATATATCTATGTACAGGAATTCATAAAAGCAATATCATAGCTTAAGAATATGCTGATCTACCATAAATAAATGTTTCATTTTCATTTAATGCTATAAACTATATCCACGATTTTTGTAAATTTACCGCGTTTGGCTTTCAATGTTGGACTTCCCTATTTTAAAATTCCATGCACGATATTTTTTGAGAACCCGGGTCCTGTTTTTTCACGCGACCTTTTGTTTCCCATAAATCGTTTGAAACACCCGCGCGTCGTCTGGGAGCCAGGGCGTGGCAGACGCATTCTTGCATACCCAGTAACACTATTAGGGCACAACTAGGTTCTATCAACCGACGCCTCCTTTGGCATTTACCTTTCCTCTCACCCCGATCTCTGCCACGCCCTCATTTCTCTGATTAAGTTATTACCTGGATGGAAGGGAACGGGTCCTGACTCCTGAGTGAAAAACGACGGACAAAGGCACCTTATCACAGGAAGACCGCTCCTTCCTCCCAGGCTTGCTGAAATGTGTCGTCTTGTTTTGTTTTTTTAATTGTTCTTACATACATCGATCCTTATTTTTACATTTCGATCTGAGAAAGTGTGGGATTTTTTTCAGGATTATTTTTACGTACTATTATCTACTAATGGCGTTCTGTAAGTTACAAGATAAAAGAAACTAACAGTAAAGATTTATCTTCTAAATATTCATGACGTATGAACCCCTTGACTACTTATCTATTTCTATAATAATAATTTTTAAAAAGAAACAGTTTTTTATACCTTACGGGTATATCATGAATGAGAATTGATTTCCAGGCAATATTCTTAAATAATATGCTTGCATTTTGTACCAAATTGACATAATTATTTCTCTATCTTAAACTGTAGGTATTTTTTTCGTCATATTAGTCATATACCACGACTTTCAGTGGTTTCTTTATTATTTAATTATGACGGTTTAAAACACTATAAAAGCACCATAATTTCATGGTTTTTCGCCAAAGGACCTGAAAATCATTTAGTCGTAGATTATAATAAATACAGTCAGTTATGACTGCTGAACATATTTGGATTTTAATTGTAATGGTTCAAAACACCATAATTTAATGGTTTTCACCAAAAGTCCTGAAAATCATTTAGTGATAGATTATAATAAATAGTCAGTTATGACTGCTAAACATATATGGATTTTAGTTGTAAAAGTTCAAAACACCATAATTTCATGTTTTTCACCAAAACTGCTGAAAATCATTTAATTATAGATTAGTTAATACAGTCAATTATGACTGCTAAACTTATATTCCATCCTTGGCCAAAGCATATGCTCGTGCGAGATCTTCTCAATTTAACCATATTTTTAAGAAGAAAAGAAAATTTTTTCATGAAAGAAAACCATTTAAAAACTCTCTTGAAAATTGGCCCTGGTAGTTGCAACAACTAAACATAGTTGTTATAGAAAATACATATTTAAAAAATTATAAAGAAATAAATAGAAGTGTCCAATTTATTTTTTATATTTTTTTCCGTGTAGTGAATAAACATACTTATTATATATATTTTTTCTTTTTTTAGGGTGCTGGTCAAGATAGATTGGGAATCTATATCAAATCTGTTGTCAAAGGTGGTGCTGCAGATGCTGTAAGATTTTTTAAAAAGAAATATTTAACTATATTATTATTGAAAAAATTATGTTGTAACTTGAATGTTTTAATCCAGGATGGCCGTTTACAAGCCGGAGACCAGCTATTGAAAGTTGATGGGCAAAGCTTGGTCGGAATAACTCAAGAGAAGTACGAACTTGATGATTTATTATCAACTTTGTTTAAATAAATGTCATTTATCAATGTTATGTTCATTTTTTAGGGCTGCGGAATATCTCGTAAGGACTGGGCCAATTGTAACTCTGGAGGTGGCAAAGCAAGGAGCCATTTATCACGGCTTGGCAACACTTTTATCACAGCCTTCTCCGGTCATGGCAAGGGGTATGTAATCTTAAGTTTTAACTCTTTGGAAAATCAACCAGTTTTTACAATACTGAGGGAATTTTTAAAATGATAAAGTGCTATAATAAACATTAAGGGTTTAATCAATGAATATATGTATGAGATGGTTTTAGGTAAACAAAATGGCATTTGGGGTGTCTTTATTAATTAAAAATAACAATGGTTATTGTAATATTTAACACATAGACTTTTTTCATTTGATATAAAAATTTTGCATGAACTAATGCAATACTAACAATGATTACAGCTCCTTCTGCTCACTTGACACTGGGAATGGAGAGTTTCGCAGGGATTCCAAAAAGTGTTTCAATGGGAAGTTTTAGGGAACAACCGCTTATCGGTTACAATGGTTATTCAGGAGAAGGTCCTTACTTTATCCCACAACAATGTGAACCGCCTCGCCCCGGCTCTCCTACAGTCCTGCGGATAACTGTGCCTATAATAACCACCACTCCACCCCCTCCTTGTACTTCATCGATATCGCAGAACAATCTACTGTCCGTCCCAGTTGAAAATGTCAACTGTTACAAAATCCCACCAGAGAATGATCTAGGTCTTAAAGACGATATTTTTCAAGAACATCAGGCTAGGTTGGTCAATTGTGATTCAGAAGACGCTTCAGCTTCCCTTCAAAGGACTATAATTGCATTTCCAAATAAAGTAGATGTTATACGTTTCCCTTTGAATAATGATTTAGAAGCACCAGAATGGTTAAATTTGAGTCTTGGAAGAGCTAACAATCCAAATTATCCAAAAGGGAAATGGGTTCCTCTTGCAGGCACTAAAATGTGGAAAAGTGATATTTATTTAACAAAATCCGGTTTTTGGGAGCTTAAGAATAATTTAGACTCAGAGCAACGTTCTAAATCTGCAGAAGACTTATTAGAAACTATTTACAGTTCTTCTGATTGTGAGTGCAACAACAATTCCACATCACCTAAGTCTACAGAATCGGTTTCTGATACTTCCCCGGAAAAAAAATCCAGACCTAAAAGAGTAGACAGATCTGTAAACACGAATAACACAAAACTGACTATTGAAGAAAGAGAAAAAGCATTGAAAGAATTAGAAGAGATTGTAAATGGCATGAGCAAAATAACAGAATTTGGCAACAAAGGCTTCGGTCCTATAGAAGAAACAGAAGAACAAGATGATACAGCGAATTGTAGTAACTCAATTGTTCAAGAAGAAAAAGAAAATTTTTTATCATCAATGTTATCAGAAACAGGTATCTGTGAGAAAAAAATAACAGAAAAACCATCAACAGCTTCTCTTATTCTTATTAGTTCTTCGTGTTCAAGTTCAAATGATGGCGATTTTGAATACGGCAGTGGCCGTGTAGCGGCTCTGGCCAAGTATTACTCTCAAATGGGAGAAGCTGGTATAATCAGGGGAAAAGGAGGAAAAACAGGAAGAACCCTCAATCGGTTTAAATCTGAGCCAAATATCAACTCCAGTGAAAATGAAATGAGTCCGAAACCTGGTGATACCATTTTGCCACATTCTGCTTTCGATACAAATTCAGCAAATTACAATTTAGTCTTAAACACAGATGGACTTAAGCCGGTAGGGTTTAGTATGGATAGACTGATAGATATAGGACATGGAGTTGTTATTAAAGAAGTTAAACCAGATTTGAGCACACTGTTCAATAACAAAGATGTGAAGACCTCAACAATGTCAACACAGACAAGTCCAAATGAGTACGGGTCATTAAAGTCCAGTGAAAATGATAAACTAGCAACCAATAAATTCAAAATTATTAATGATAAATTTAGGAAGAAACCACCACCGTTAGATATAAACAGGAAATCGATCAGTGTTGACGAAGTGGAGATGAGGAAAAAAATCAACAATTCTGCCGTCCACAAGCATTACAGTCTTATTGAACTGGGTGAAGTGGGCAATCTCGACACCGTTGATTTACCACCAGTAGAATATTCTCAAACGAAATGTTCCGTGAGCAATTTTTGCACGTCAGAAAATATCCACAAAGCTTATATAGGCGAGAATGCCGGTAAGAATATGAAACGTTGGATGAGTGTTGACGACGCCGGGTGGAATCCTGGATGGTCTGAGAAGCTCCGTGAAAAAGAGAAACTCGATCTCGGCTCAGCCAAAGACGTCCTTAGACGAAAATCAAAGCTGGACGCGATCAAAGGGAGGAAAAATAAAAGAATCAAAAAGTTAGAGCTTCAAAGGAGTTTTGTCATCACTCCAGTCAGGTTGAGCCAAATCGGCAAGAACAATCTTGACTCGAATACTCTCTGGTGCAGAAGCCTCGATCCTGGAGTGATAGAAAATACTGAGCTTGACGAGAGCCGTAAGCTGTGAGAACTAGTTTTGCTTCTAAATGTTGTGCAAGCAGAGTTTTCATTATTTTTATTTTGAAAGCACGCTGATTTTTCATTCGTTCTTTTTTAATAGTTGTCGCATGGTTTATTTCATTTATTGTCTTTGGTTTTATTATTTATAAACTTGCTTTTTTTTAATATAAGTATACATTTTTATTTTATTGTCCACAATTGTGTTCACATTATAAAAATATTGGTTACCCAATTTATTTTTCCATTTGTTATAGGCATGAAAGCATGAATTTTAATGTTTACTAAAGAAGGGTTGAATTTCAGACAATTTTTTTTTATTGAAGTTGATATTATATACCAAAATTAATTACGCTTTATTTCTCCAGGTCCACGGAGGATGAGCGAAAGGGATTTACCTTCACGTGTGCTTAGCGAGCAGCAAACTCAACCGGCAAGAGGGCAGCTTCCACCACATCCGCCGCAAATGCATAGCTCTAAGTCAGTCCCATCCCTAAACAGTGAGTGTCTTATTGATAAAATGGGCCAAAAATTTTTCTCTAATTTTTCACAATTTTTCCAGCCGGAAACCACGAATTAGAAAGACCGTTGGTGAACATGAATCAAACAATTATAGGGAATAGTACAATGCCTAGACCGAACCATGAAGTTTTTAACCCTGGTTATAGTAGAACATCTTCCACGAACAGCATCCCTCAGAAATCATTTGAAGGACAGCCTCATCCAAATCAACATCAAGTTAGATCAAGGTAATTAAAGGATTTATTCTAATTATGGTTAAAAGTTGTTAATATTAAATTCTGTTATTTTTTGTGTTTTTTTAGATCCAATCAGAATTTGGCAGAACAACGCCTGAATCCTATTCAAGGCAATCATGTCAATCAGAGGCAGCCCTCCAACCCTAGTCTTGTACCAAATAACTACAACCACCACCAACCACCGTATGCCAGCCATCAACAGCCGATGGGCCCATATCACCATCACTCCCAGCTGGCGGCCCAGCAAGGTCCACCCCATCCCCAGTATCAGATGCAGCAGCACATGCACCTTCCTCAGCAACAGAATAGCCCGGTCGGTGACAACGGTGAAAGATTCTACCAGAATCTGAGCATTTACAGAAACCAAGAGGTGCACAACGGCTACCCTCCACCTCAAAACGGAATCGGAAGGGGGAAAATGCCAAGTCCCCAAGACGAGAGGAATGCGATCAACATGCAAAAAGGCTTCAGAGGTTCTCAGTCTTCTCTACAAAGCAGGAATACGAATGACGCTTTGAATTCTAAAGATAGACCTGCATCAGCTTATCTTCCAAATAACTACTCATCCCAACTTCCACCTCAAGTAAAACATTTTTTAAAACCTACTCAATGCATAAATATTTATAAAATTGATTTTTTTAGGGTATGTCTTCTCGTTCTCAGTCTTCCAGGGATATGTTAAGGCAAGAAGCAAAAATTCAAGAAATGACTGAAGAAGTTAGAAGACGGGAAATGAGAGTTACCTCACCACAACTAAGAACTCCTGTATGTATTTGTTTTAAAAAATCAGCTAATAGAATCCTTAAAACAGTTAAATTTCATTATTTTAATTTTCATTTAGATTGGAGGACCAATTCAAGGCTCCCCGTTGCGATACACGGGTGGATACAGTGATGGAAATTTCCAAATGACAAATAGTACCCAGCAACACGATTATTCAGACAGCCCACCACCGCCACCTCCTCCACCTACATCCACTCATCCTCTTTATCAACAGCAGCCACGGTCAGACTCAAGGTAAGTTTTCAATTAAGCCTAGTGTAACATAAGAAATATAAAATTAAAATTTTTATTCAGATATGCTGCCAGTGGTGGAGAACCACCGAGAGGAGCATACTATTCGACTTCACCCAGTACACAGCAAAACAAAAACTATTTTCCTGGTAACCCCTGGCAAAGAGAAGAAAGAGAAAGAGTGAGTCAATGAAAAAAAGGCATTTAACTGTTTTTTTAAACGACAAATATTTATAGGAAGCAGAAAGGAAGAGGGATATGGCAAGACATTGGAGGGACCAGCAAATCAGCGAGTTGTTGAACCTACCCGTCCGAAATGCTCAGCAAGAAGAGCATTTGAGAGCTTTGAAATTGGAAAGAGAATTTGAACGAAGAGCAGAAGAGGAGCTTGAAGAGGAAGAAGAAGAAGATCAGGTATTTTACTTATTTTCAATCAATATCTCAGTTAAGACCATTTATCCATCTTGCAACAAAAAACCAGCGATATTAATATACCAAGCTGATTGGAGATTATGAAATTACATAATAAAACATTTCATCAGTGTATTAAACATTGAAGAAAGGATTTTTTTATTACAATTTTTAATTTCTTTTCAAGGAAACTGCTGAGAGAGTTCAGGGGCTGTTGAGAGTAGCACACCAAAATGAAGAGCGTAGATCAATGAGGACATTGCCATCCAGTTCTAACATACCGACAAGTCAGCCAGGTCAAAGTCCTCAGATAAATGGCTCTATCAGTCGACCGATAATGGCGACAGCCACACCGACATTTTCACAGTAAGCCTATTCAAAATTAATCCATCGTCAATTGCTTTTATACACTTTTTTTTTAGTGCAAGTAATGAAGAAAAGGCAAGACTGCAAAGGCTAAAGGAGTTAAAAATGAAACAGGCAGAAGTTGAAGCCGAGCGTATGAAGAAAAAAGTAATTTATATTTAAAATTGATTCAGTTTGAAGAAAGTCTTATATATTATGTGTTTTTGTTAGATGGAAGAAGAAAATAAAAATCAGGGAATACAATCTTACCAAACAGTGACAAGTAGAGTTGTGAACAATCAGAACATTTCAAGCATGAGGACGACAACTTCAAATTTGAGATTGGACAACCTTGTAATAAACACGCCAGCGAATAATAACAATTATCAAAATAACGGTTACAGTTCAAGCCAAGCTAGTCCTGCAGGTAAGGATGTTGTTTCCATAATGTTTTAAAAAGTCAGTTAATACTTTTTTTCGCTTTAGGCCAAAGATTGGACATGATGCTAGGACAAAGCCCAAACGGGCCGCCACAGCCACCTGAGCGAGGGTCTTCATTCGCGATCATGTCATGTGCACAGGGGCAAATGAGGAGCCCTAATTCGAACTCTTCACCTACAACGAACAACACGACTCCGACGATCGCGACAGCGAAAAGGGTTTCGTTCCAAGAACCTCCACCTCCTCCTCCACCCTCAAATCCTGCACCTCCTCTAGAAAATATCAGAGAAGATCCCAACGTAAGTTTTTTTTCTTCCCCCAAAAAATTATCCGCTTGGGGAATTGAGTTTAATAAAATTGTTTAATTGCAGCACTTCATCAATGAAGCAGAGACTATGCTTGCATCACCTGTTAGCCCAGAAATCAACTTCACAGGAAGCACACCAGGTGTAATCGGAGCCCAGGAAGTTTACAAGTAAGTAATATTACAATTTTCATTTAGTTAAAAAAAAATATAAAAAAGTGAAGACTGCCAAAATTTGCCAAACTGTATACAATACTTGAGGTAGTACACAACCAAATTTTTCACTTATTCTGACTGTTATATGAGTTTCATAGTCATTAAGTTGTTATATTTTTGATGAGGTTTTGCAACAGTTAAGGTAGTATCAACCCCTGAGGAGTGGGTTCGAAAATTTTTGAAAAAAAATTGTAAGTATCCAGTTGCCCTGAATTAGAACCTGTGACTCCAATATCAATCAATACCTTAACCATTGCAGCCACCAAAGCCCCCTTACAATATTATTTAATTTTTTAGTCTTTTTTTTTATTCAGTGAGTAATTATTTTTATGAATATTTAAGCCAGATAGCTCCATTTTAAAAGTGAACTGTCTGTTCTTTTCAGCCCCTTGATTGCCTCTTATTCCCATATTTCTTCTGGTTCTGACTGAAGTCACTGTCCATAAACGGACACTACTCAGGAATGGTCCTTAGAGAAAAACGATTAAATACATTAAGTGACTAAAAAAATTAACTAAATTAGTATGTATGTGCACAGAAAATAATTTCTTTTCCATGGAATTGTATGACTTTAAACTTGTTAATACAGCTTCATCTCACAATTAGATTCTTAACAAAACACAATTATTTTTGTTATCTAGGGATCCAAGGCAGAGAAGACTCGCTGAACAGCAACACCAGAAACTCCTATCGAACAAAGGCGCCGTCCCCGAAAAGCTGAGTTTTAAAGAGAAAATGAAGATGTTCGCCATGGAGACTGGGGAAGAATCAACCCCTAAGGACAAAGTGAAAATTTCAAGGGCGCAAAGGGATATCGACAATATCGGGTCACCGACAACCCAGAACAATAATTCCAACACCCAAGCAAATTAAAAAAAAAAAAAATTACATTGTTTAACATGTATTCCAGGTTACCTTATTACAATTTATTTGTATATATGAATTCTAAAAGAGGGAATGTATATTACCTGTAATTCTACAAAAGCACAAGCCTAGGGTTTACATATGTATTGTATATAAACTGTTTTCTAATGGGCTGCAAATAAATAATATACATCATGTCAATACACGAGTGTATAAAAGCAAATTTATTGTAGATAGAATGTAATTTTTTTTAAACAAATTAACTACATTGTGAAATGATCATAAACTGGGGTGACTTGTGACAAATATAAAGGCTTATACCATTCTTGGATAATTTATCAAATAAAATATATATTTTGTTATAAATTATTATAAATATATATTTACATAGTATTATTTTTTAATCTATAATGATAAATTTTGTAAGTCAATTTTTTGTTTTGTTTTTAAAATTTTAAAAGTTAATTTTGAGTTTTTGATATATATAAAAATATATTTTTACTATAAAATGAGTGTGTTGTATAAAAATTATATTTTAAAAAAAGAAAGAAAAAAGAGGGGTCACTAATGTTATAATGTAAGGAATCTGGACCGTCCATTGGTTAGCATGTTGTAATTATATTTTTATAGTTGTTGACGAATGCAATACAGATTATAAAAAGTTTTGATGATTCGCAATGGAGATTCAGTGCTTTAATAATTAAATCATCACGCATCATCATTATAGTTGATATCTTTTCCATCTTAGATGTACAGCTCTCTTTATTAATCAGGAAGTTAAATCGTAATATTTCTTTGTATATTATTGTATTTAATGTAAATAAACTGTTAAATTGATTTCCAGCACTGAAAAAAGAAGAAAAAAAATAGATATATAATCGGAGATATTGAATAATGAAATATATATATATATTTAAAAAAATGAATTTGCATATAATAAGGGAGCAATAAAATATGTTTAAAATTTGTATTATATTGTATATTAAACTGAGGCTATTTTGTACTTCAGTTTCTAATTTATAAGCCTTTCAGAATATTAAATTTATAATAAAATAAAAAGCTGTTATTATTATAAAGTAAAATCTGCAAAAAAAGAAATTAAATAATATGATTTATGTATTTCAGCAAATTTGCAAACCTTAGATTTTTTCTTTGGATAAGGGTTAGTTTTGTATTATTGTTAGTTAATTATTTCATTGTGATATATAAAAAAAATATATGTAATATATATTATATTATATATATAGACATACTGTTTCCAGAAATATAACCTTCAGTAAAATAGTTTTTATTCTCATTTTGTACTATAGATAGACCTACCAGAATCAATAATTGGGATCAGGTAAGTTTACAATGTTTTAAAAGTAATGAAGATAATAAAAACTTATTATATGAAAATAATATAAAAATAACAGGGCTGCTAATAATGGTGAAACATCCCAGCCTATGGACGAAACCACTGGTTTATACGATTAAAAGGAAACCAAATCATCAACAGGCTAGAATGACAGAGAAGCTCGATTGGTTGGTTGTCTTTGACGATTTGAAGTGAACTGATATCTGACTAAGAATAGGTCATATTTGGTTGACCCACTGGCACTTTCAGGCAATATAGTTTAGTGTCGTAATTAATTACAAGGTGCTATTCCTTGGTTCCGTGTAGAGAGCATGTAGGAATATGAAAATTGTGCTTGAACTAAGCAGAGCGAGTATTTGGGTCTTCTGTATTGATTTTTGAGGAGTAGTAGGGTTGTTTTATTGTGCATAGTACTTGTAGATATATTGTGGAGTTTACAGGGGAAATAGGAGTGATATAAAACAAGTAGGCAAAATTAATTATTTTTAGATGAAAATTAGTCTTTTAATTTTTTTTGTCTAGGTTATAATAGTGTAAGTATACTAGGTTATCAAGTAACATAGTCCACCCACTTAATTCAGAAATGATTAACTTTAGCAAAAAATCGTTTTACACAAACCTCAATTACAAAAGTTGTACTCAAGTTAATAATTTTGGTTACTAATTAAATGGTGATAATAGATTTAACATAACTGTCTCAAATTGCTGGGAAATGATACTTTGTCATTTTAAATGAGAATCCCATATTTGTATTATACAATTTGATTCTAGAGCTTATTTTTACACTACTTTACTAAAGGCAAATTTTGATAGGGTCAACTGTTTCTAAGGCGTAACTCAGAAATAGTTGATCCAATCAAAATTTTCCTTTCAATAAATGTGGCATAAAATAAGCTCTAGAATCGAATTGTACGATAAAAATATGGGATTCTTATATAACAAAGTTAGTGTCATTTCCCAGCAAGAAAAGAAAATTATGTTAAATCTGTTTCAACCACACAATTACTAGCTAAAATTGGGGTTTGTATAAGATCATGTTTTGATCAAGTTAATCATTTCCGTATTAAATGGGTGCACTATAGAAGATGATACACCCTATATATAGTTATAGATGGTGGGTATAAAAAAATCCAAGAAATTCTTGAGTGTTTTTATTTTTTGGATGTTATTGGCAATTAGCCCATTTTAGGCAGCTGAAATATTACGGCTTAGCACCCCACAGACCAACCAGCAACATTCTTTCCAACAAAATCAAAGATGCCTTAATTTAATGGTCACTACTATTAGCACATTTGTTGGAAGGAAAGAAAGCCTATGGGCTTGAAGAGGGCTAAGCATGAATTAGCCCATCAGTGCGGTGCATCTGAAGATAGGCTGATATTCCCAAACGTTCAAAAAATTAAAAACAACCCACATTTCTTGTTTGTTTTTTATACCCTTCATTTAAATATGTGAAAGACAGTTTGGCTGTTTTAAAAACCAAATTATTTACTGTATTTTTTTTAACTTTAGCCTTTCAAAAAAACAAAAGAAAAAAAAGCCCAACAATGAGAACTGGTTGAATGAAGAAGCTGATGAAATTTGTTCTCTTTGGTCACTTGGGGAGAGAGGGTAACACCAACCAAGAAGGCAACCTCTTGGCCCCAGAGATCCTAAGCGACGATGCCTCGAATATAGACAATCTTTTTGCGTTCTTACGAGCCAGTAGATTAGCTCAAAATTTCGATCACTATCCGACTGGGCACCGGGCGAATCGGGCTTCTTAGGGGTACAGCAGCAAGGAATATAGTAAGGAGGTTGACGTTCCACTAGCACACCCTTCAGACGATTAACAATTAATTACATATGCGTTAATTTTCAAAGTAAAAGGGGTTGCTTTGCGGGCTACCTTCTACATCCCGAGCTGCTCAGCCACATTGTCTTAACTGTTTATGAGGTTGTATTAAGGCAAAAATAGGCAATAAAGTTTATTGCCTTTTTATTATTTAAACAAAATTTAATGTTAAAAAATTTTTGTATACTGCATTGATATGTGTAAATAAAAATAAAATTAGGTACTTATTTTATATAGGATTTAACAAATCATTGAATGAAGAGAATGAACGGAAAAATAAAAAATTGAATGAATGAACAAAAAAATCTACTAGTTTTCTTTTGATTTTTTCTCTTGGTATATTTTTAATGAATATTGAAATCTTATGGTGTTCCTGTTTTTTATGCCTCTGAGGTATAATTTAGTTCTAGAGGTGGAAGCCCTACCGAGCCCTTGTCGGATAGAGGAAGCGCCTCTGGAGGTGCGCGCGCTAGTTGCGTTTATCCGCCGCACGGGTTCCCCACTCGAGCCCATTCACCGTTCACCGTTCTCCCCCTTCTCCCCTTTTCACCCTTTCGCTCTGTCGTTCTCCGAAGTCCGATTCAGTCCAAGTCGAGAGGGCCCGAAGGGACTGGGTTTGATCACGTCGTTCATTCAACGACCATTTTCCCATCTTGCGAGCCGGCTAACAAGGCCAAATAAAACATTTTCATCAGCTGTCCGTCACAAGACAAACCCGTTCCGTTCTCTTCCGCTTTTCGCACTCACTTACGTCTAAATTATCTCACTTATTTATTTAAACCCCAACATTTAAATTACTGCGTGTAAGATCTATTATTTTCCCTACATACTCGACTTTTCCGAAGGCACTACACTCTGTCTTTATTTTCCTGCTTCTTCTGAGGATTTCTTCACATCAGACAGAATCCAGGTAATAAATAGCTTTTTGTTATCTTATTGTAAATATGCCATAAATTCAATAAAACAACCGAGAAGTTTTTTTTGTGTGTGTGTGTGTGTGTGTGAAAAGCCTGCCTTTGTACTACTACTGAGGTTTCTAGGTTTCGCAGACCTTCCAGGTATTGCACATGCCGGGGTAGATCGATCGCTGTTTAGAATCCAGCGTTTTAACGTAACTCTCTCAACCTTTGCACAAAAAAAAGTTTCAGCTTTTTATCCAGCTTAAAAAACTCTAAACCTTTATTTGCTTGTACACCTCCTTTATCTTAGCATTTTTACAGCGTTAAAGATCAATCAGAAAATATTACCTTAAGACACGACTCTTTCTCATCCAGTAAGGTTCAGAAACCACTAACTCATTATCAGCCCAGTATTTAAAAATAAAATCAAACAAATACCCCTAAGGTTTTTTCTTTTTTGTATTTTTGAACAAACGATAAGTATTTATTTATTTTTAATTGCATGGGACTTACCAACAGAGAGGTCAATAGCGAAAAGTTTCTTGTACAAATATATTAATTATGACTTTTAAAAATGTGATCATGAAGATACAACCTATTTCATCTCGACATCTTTAAGATTGGCGATGGTGATTGATTTTTATTTTAATTAAAACTGATATCGACGGTTAAAGTTAGCCGTAGTTCCTTCCTCTCATTCTATTCCTTCACTTAATATTTTCTTCCTCCTCTCACTCTTTCGCTCTCGCACTCTCACCCATTCTTCCTTCGTTATCTTTTTCTCAGTGTCACTGATTCTTTTCTACTCTCTATAAACCCTCTGGGTTTTTCAATTTCTTGTTCCCTTCTTTCTCCCTTTTTACCTATCTCCCTCTCTCATACATGCTCTTACTCTCAGTCTCAGCCCTTTTTTCTTTCCATTCTCTCCTCTCCTTCACTCCATTAACTTTCTGTCCTCTTTCGTTCTCTTTCTGTAGTTATAACTTACTAGTCAAAGAGATTCTATAGTTACATCTTGTTATTCCTCTCGCTTTCTAGAAACGTTTGTGAATTAAAAAAAACCCTTATGAAATTGATAACACTGCAATAAATAGTATTGATTATTTGGGTGTAAGATAACACACACACACACACCAATTAATACAAACTTCCTCGTTATAATTCATCATTCTAATTCATATTAAAAAATGTCAATATTGTTTTTTTAAGGGTACATCTGTAGCTTACACGTTTTGATCCAAACGTTGGCGAAAATAAAATTCTAAAATACCGATAAGTTTTCACCGGTAGCCAAATTCGTCTACCCACGTATATGGTCTTGCACCGTTGTTTACCGGGGTCCTGTACGAATTAGGATTTCCTGGCAACCCGCCACCTCCATGTTTTATTTCGGAAGTGCATTCACTTTTGCCCGATAAGTCTAAAAATTAATCATTATTTCTTCTAACACATTACACTAGTGTTTAAACATATGTAATTTTTTTTTAAGAATGTAGCCGAGGGTCGGGGGGACTAGTAGACGATTTCCCAACCGCCATGGTCTAATTGTGTCTAAGTAGACTATAATAACAATCGCCTGTTAATATGGAACATGTGGACGAATTTGGTTTTGGAATGCAAGAGAAATTTTTCTACTGCAATCAATTCTAAATAATATATTTACAAGTTTTGGAAACTATGATACGTTAAAGAATACAGTCTCACTTGTAAATTGCCTTTTTCAAACAATCCACCTGAATCTATGTTTGAATAAAAAAATTTAATTGGCTTATAAAATATAATAAAAAGGATGCTCCTATTCTGATCCTTGTTCAACTTTAAAAAATGTTAGAGAAAGTTGTATGTTAGGCCTTACTGTCTTATGGAGGAAGATGAATATTTTAATCTAGCAAACGTGTATATTTTGTTTATAAAGTGGCTATCAATTTTATTATCTGTTAAAGAATTAAATACGACTTCTCGGAAAGAAATTGTTTATTTGGAATAAAATTCAGCACTCAGGTTTAATGTTTTAACACGAAGCATTTCATTTTAATCTCACAGGACAAAATTTTGAAAAATATTCGTAAGCTTTTTTTTAAGGTATTTTCTTTGATATAGTCACTGAGACACTGAATCATATAATAAACAAGCTAATCGGTTAAAATTTGTTTATCTTCTCGTTCAGCATGTTACAGTTGTTTTTCAACTTGTCCTGGGCTCATCCAATGGGTCATAGATAAACGAACTATAGACAAAAGCGTCAAGTTTTGGATCGCATTATGTAGAACAAGGTCGACTTGTTGTTATCGGATCGTCTCTTATGAAACTAATGTTTGTTGTATTTCCCTTCTATTTTTAACTCGTCGACGTTTTAGATTTGATTAGCATAGCCGGGGGAGGAAGAATGAAAAAGTAATGCTGTACATTCAAGTTCAGATTATTTTATAAAAACCTAATCAATTTTCTAAAAAATTCTTCTTGTTCGGTTTTACAACGCTCAGGCGTTTTTCTTTCATTGTAAAAAAAAGTGTATTTTTTATTTTCTTTATTACATGCTGTACATTCTAGTTCAAAGTAATCTGTAAAAATTTAATCAATTTTCTAAAGATTCTTCTTATTCCGTTTTGCAAAGCTAACGCCCCCCTCAATCACTCAATCTTTACTATGCTTCTTGTTCGACACTATGTTAGTCACAACTCTGTGGAATATTTCGTAGGTTTCCTTATCTATCACAAGCCTCTGTTTTTCTGCTGGCCAACTTTGAAAAAAGAAATTCAACAGCTCCCTGTGGATTCCGCACATATTCCGTATCCTGGTTCGCGTCGAGCTTCCGCAAATTGCAGAAGCTGACAGACGGAATATGGGGAAGTGTGGTTTCTATGACTTCTCAGGAACTGGGAGAGCCAAAAGTTCGGCTAATCCACTTGTATTGTTGGAAAGTGCTCAAACGTGGTTCTGCCTATTGTGTGGGACCATCAATTCTGCCACTGTCTAGGATCCATTTTTCCACCTTGGCTTTGGCCGCCGACAGGTCAGCTTCCTTGACGGAGTTGAGCTTCTCTTATTTATTAGGAAATACCTTAGAGTACGTCATTTGATGTTGTAGAGCTAACCGTTGGGCCTGTGCAAGGATTTTTATGCCTTTAGCATCTAGTCTGCCTAGCCAGCGGAGAGGAAAACTCTTAGCATATAGTGCTGAGTGCTGTCCCATCCATACCCCAACTTGCTCCAGATAATTGTTTTAGTTTGGCGAATAAACATCTTGTTTTTTCTCTTAACGTAAAGTTAAAACTTTCTCCTATCACCAAAGGCCTCCAATTCGCATAGCTTATGACCTAAAGTGGTATACACCGTACAATTCAGTTTCATTCAGTAGGTTCACAAGGGTTGCTGAGCTGGAGTTGCTGTCCTCAATCAAACGCAAATAAGCAAGTCGGAAGGGTTTATAAATTGGGCATTTGAATAAAATATGTGGAATTAATATTATACTGACATGCCAAAATTTCCATCCAACATTGTACAGATGAGTGTAGAGTTGACTCTCCAGAAGGGCACGTGAATGAGTGTGTAGAAAGCGAAATGAAAGGCACGAAGCCTATAATTTTTCCCAGTGCCTACCTTTTCAGCGTAGCTCAGTGATGGTGTGGGCGGGAATTTGAATGGAGAGTCGCACATTGTTGGTTGTTATTCGTGGAGGATTTTCGACGGCCACGCGCTATGTGGATGATATTTTAGAAAATCATACTTTACCTATCCTCGATGAAATCGGTGACAATCCTATTCTAATGCACGATAATGTCCGTCCACATTTCGCTCGTATAGCACAAACTAGGCAGACAAGAAAATGACCCATTTTCACGGAAAACTATCACTTTAGCCCTAAAGATGATCTCAATATAGAACTTTGCCACGTAAAGAAAATGTTTTTCTAAAACCTACGTCACACCAGACCGCATCTAAACACCACCCATTTGTACGTACCATCAACAGCATAACAGGGACTTAGCCTGGCCAGCCCGTTCTCTAGACTTGAACCCATCGAACATTTATGGGATAACCTTAAAAAACGAATAAGAGTACGTCAATCACTTTCTGATACATTCTAATACCTTGAAAGGACTTTTCGTGAAAATTGGGCTAAATTCCAGCAAAAAGACGTTTCCATACTGGCTGGTAGAAAGTATGCTGAGAACGTCAAAGTATAATTAAGGCAAGAGGAGGAAATAGGCGATATTAAAATGTAATTAAAAATCTAAAACAAATTTTATCTATCCGTGTTTTATTTTATTTTTTATTTCCCTTAGAAATTTACGTTTGTTTATTTTTTAGGCAGACTCAATTATTAAACGTTATATTGTTGTGGTGTTTTGTATCAGTGTTTATGAGAATATCGCCAATAGTTGTTAGAAAGAAAACGACTTCCAATCTCTGCCGACATTTCGGTTTAATTTAAATCTTTATCAAGGCTTTCACTTAGTGATCGAGCGGTAAGTTAAGCTCTTTTGCCTTCTTGTAAATTATAAGAATAATAATGTATATACATTATTCTATAATAATAAATAATTATGTAATAATATACTACATATGTACAGGATGCCTTGATAAAAATTAAAATTAAATCGAAACGTCGGCAAAGATTCGAAGTCATTTTCTTTCCAACAACCATTGACCGATATTTCCACCACCACCGATACGAACACCACAACATAATATTTTAAAGCTAGATATTGCGCACGTAGGTAATTAAATATATTTTTCTTTCTCATAAAACGTGAAACTTTGATTAGTATTATATACACATATATACAAATCCAGTTATATTACAAGTGGGCGGAATTTTTTGCCCGTCGGTGTATATTAAGGCATATTATTATAACAACATTATACTCAACAGGACAGAGCAATTTTTTATCACGCCCTGAGAGGTTGTCTTTTCGGCTAAACGGTTTAGAGAGTAAAACGAATTAGGATCAATCTTATATATCTACTTAGAAAAAAATTTAAACAATATTTACTGTACGGGCATAGAAAGACTAGTTAACTCAAAAGAAGTTCAGTTGGTAGGGTCTAGAGCAATGAGGATTAGCAGAAATGTTGTGAACAATTACCATAATTATATTCTTTTAATTTAATGCGATCGTTTTCTTTTAAGGAGTTCTCGTTCACATCTGTAAGATAAACTATAGTATGGGTCAGTTCATTTACATCTTGTCGGTACCACAAAACAAGGGGGGGGGGCTATTTCTGAAAACAGACTTTATCTATGTAACCCAACTGTACTGGGCCCTGTTTGACGGTTAAGAAGTACTAGGAGACTAGTGCAACAAATCGGGGTAGTCTATCTGACCCATAGCTAGCAACACATTTTTAAAGAAATTTATTTATTTGGATCTGATCCAGTAAACCAGGACTCTCCACACCGGAGTACAATATAATAAACAGGATCGAACAATGTATGGGAAAGGTTTAAGCGATTTCCATAGATGGCATTTTGTTCTGATGAGTGTATTGTTGACAATACACGAAATTTTAAAATGGGAGATTGCATACCTAGGTAATTAAATACTGATGAAATATTTATTTCATTTCCGCCGTAGAATAACTTCTTTTTAGCTCAATCCCTTCTCCAGTGAAATTTGATTAAGTATGTTTTTGATATTCTGAATGAGGAAAAAAGAGTATTTCAAAAGATATTTGATTGTTTACGATCTTGTAGCTTGAACTTCGGAGTCTATGTCATGGGCCAATTGAGTAATAGGTTATTTGTGATTTCAGATTATTTTTATAGTGAGTTGAAGAAAAAAAAAGCTACGTAGTCTGATAAATTGTAGATTAACTGTCTGGCCCGACCGACCGAATTAATCGATGATTCCCCCCTTTTTTTACTGTACTCCAATTACAGAAATGTCCTAAAAAAAATACATACCCTCCCAGATAGGGAATAAATAATAAAAGTGTTTTTTAAACATAAAAGTCACTGCATGTCTGCCACTCTTTTTCGCTCTCCATTTCATTTTCTTCCGCTCGCATTTCGTCTCGGGAAAATCTCAGTTGTACAGGCAGACATGATATTGTAAGAGTAATAATAAATATCAGGTCTGACTTGCCTGGTTTGCACGAAACACCATCATCGCCCTTTATTTCTTTTTCTATCTCCCTCTCGTTTCATTTTCTATCTGTTTTCCACTATCTTCCCCTCAGACGCACAAACATTTATATTGCAAAAAAGATAATACTAATTTTCAATAAATAAAAGAAATCAGCAGCTTGAAATATAGGAATAATCTCGACAGCAGACAAGGCTTTAAAAAAAACTTTATTCAAGACTTGGAATACTACGGAAGACTTTACAAAAAAAAGAAATCGACTTTGATAACTAGTACAAAGCCAACCCTGTACAAGATTTTACCAATATGGACATTAGGAAGGGTAGCGAGCCATCCAAATTAAGTGCAACCAGCCCTTCCAATCGAATGTCCTTAGACAAATAATCAAAGCAGCTTTTTATGACTGACGCTACCTTGCTTCCAAGAAAGACTGGAACATTCCATTTACCAATTAACTGATTCGGTCCACATTCGAACCATCTAACCATACTGCTCGAGCCCTATCCACTTAAACCCATCCCGACCACTCGCCAAGTCTCAACCGATCTCGGGACCTCCTGGACACCTAGGATACACAATGAGTGCCAGCAATGGCTGTCTCCCCAAAGCATGTGTTCTACCGGCTTGTGTTGTACTGTGTGATACATTAATCATGTGTACATATTTGTATAGTATACGATTATGTATGGATAACAAATAATTTTAATTTAAAAAAGCCTGCTTAGCAAATCGAAACCTACTTTCAGTAAATTTTTCGGGCGGTTTTTCACTCGACGTGTTGATAGTGAAAAAAATCGTTAATTTTTATCGAGCCGTTTTAAGATGTAATCGGTTTTGTGGGACATTGTCAAACTTGAGACCAGACCAATTCGTATAGTTTTAGAGTCTCGTCTATAATTTGTGTGCAACATAGTCGGATTGTGATGCAATGCCTGTTAAAAGCCGGTCTGATGGTTGCAAGACCGCGCCCTATAAAAACGCAATGGACCAAAACAATTTTTTTAAGTTCGAAAATTGTGATGTAAATAGTGCATTGTACAATAGAAAAGTATTTTCCAACGATTTGATCATTACGCGCATACGAAATCAGTAAGACAAATATTATTTGATCTTCGAATTGATATATTTTATCTTTATAGACAAGCAAAATATTTATAAACGAAAAAAAGCGCTTGCTCTTATATTAGACACCAGTGATGCAACATCGTGTTTTGTGATTTTTCCATCTAGTACGTACTGGAATAACAAATATTTCCGATTTTTTTTTCTCAATTTTTTTCATAAACGCGAAAGCATAAAAGGTGTCAGTCAGTTATCTGTATGATAAGAGTGATAATGTCCAATTATTGAAGCCGACCCTCACAAACTATCGATCGTTCTATTTTCATCTTCTTCTCCAAAATCAACTTGTGCGAGCAGAACGATTCCGTCCTCAATTCTTTTGTTTTATGCTATTGACTTGAAAACAAATTTGAAAACATTAAACAATGAAGTTTCTTACGTATTTTTCAGGTTAAATGAAACAAAGATGCCTTTAGTATGAAATATAAAAGAAAGAAAGGGAAACTGCGAAATATTGATAGCTAGAGGAAATAGAGATTTTCATATCTCACTATACCTGTTGTCTATCGTTATTAAAATCGTTGTTAAAATATGAATAAATTTGTCTGTTAGGCTATACTTTCGTAAGTTTAGGATAGTTGAGCGCGTATGAAAAGGGAAACAAGAAAAAGTGAAAGAAAATGTAAGAGAGCCGGCAGACATGCTGTGAAACTGTTTCATAGAAGGAAAGAGAGTGAGACAGAAGAAAATGGAGTATGTACAAACATAGAAACCGTGAGAAGCTAACACAGGTCGAGGAAAACAGATAGAAAATGAAGAGGGATACAGATCAAAAAGGAGTTTCGTACAAACTAGAACTGACATTTATCGTTAATATTATCCCGTCACTATCAGTATTGTTGGTCTGTATGCTTGAGATTTTTGTATGAGAATGTTTGATAGAACGATAGAAGAAGAGAGTGATAAAGACAGATGAAGAAAGAGAGGATAGGAAGGAAAGAAATCAGAAGCAGGCAGGAATCTAGTGTTAAAGTGACAGGTAGAGGAAACTAGAAAAATAGAGGAGGAGATATATAGAAATAGAGAAAGATAAATAAATAGAGGGAGAGAGCGTTATTACAAATTACACGGATGACTGGACTAGTTAAAATTCTAAGAAAGAAAAGCACAAAATGAAATGATTTTTCAGTTGCGTAAGAATTTATTGACGTCAATAAAAATCCAATTACCTCCTTTGCCGTTTAAAAGACAAAATAAAAAATAATTAACAAGTTTCATATGCTCTCTCTCTCTCCCCCTCTCCCTCTCTCTCGTGTGAAATTTGTTCTTTCACACTCCCTGAAATCTAATAAAATAGGTAATTGATAACTACAGCAAATATTTATTTTTATTCACCTATATCAATAGTCATCAATTGGATATAAAAATTGATAACGCGGATGGAAAACCAATGTTATGCAGGTTCGATTAGACTTAAAGATTTTTTGTTTAAATAGGCTGTTATATCAGAAACGATCTTTAATATCGTCGCTTTGTCATGTTCAAAAAGGGCTATTCTGAGGGTTGAAGTCGAGGTCTCTATGATGCCCACACAATGCCACTGATGACCTTTCGAAACAATTAATCATCCTGCTGTTCAATGCATGCTTTTTGGGGCTTCGTCCTGAGCATTACTGTACTGCCCTCAATCGCATTCCTTGAAGAAGATAAACAAAATATAAGTCACAGTAATGTTCAGAATTATAAAGGGATCTTCGATTCTTATTAGCATGTTACACGTTCTTTAATTTATAACGCACTACCTATCATTTTCAGCTTATTCGCTCTCCCCCCCCCTCTCTCTCTCTCTCTCTCACACACACACACACACACTCACACTAGTTTCCTAGTGGGCATCAGCTCTTGAATATTTTTAACAGTAGTGTGATAGTCAAATATTTTATTATTCTGATGCTGACCTGTTCAGTTGTTACATGTCTTTACTAAATACTACTTTGCTAAACTACTTTACTAAATAACTAAAGTTCGACCGTCACCTTTCTTTACTTATTTATTTATCTGTTCGTTCGTCTATCTATGAAAGCGAGGTTACGTAATGCTTTTCATACTTGTCATGATCGTCCAACTACCTTCGTAGGGCTCGATGTCAAATCACTTTACAATACATATTTCATACCATTGTTAGCTAAAAAATACATGAGCTCCCTCGGGATTCGAACCCAGAACCGTTACCGTATTTATGCATCGAGTAACGTCAGCAATCCGATAAATATAACCATGTCTTATCAAACTATTATTGAATTATCAGTCATTTTCACCCCAAGGGGCATGGGTCATTACGTTTCAGTTTCTTTTAATTTTTCCGCTAATTCGCTGGAAATAACAGGTTTTTACAAGCTTTTTGGAAAAAGATCACGACTAACATACCTAATTCAGAAATCCATATATGTAATTAGTAGTCATAAATGGGTCATTTTCATTATTTATGGTTTTAATCGAAGTTCTTGGTCGAGATAAAAAAAGCAAGTGTCACGAACGGGATTCTCGACCTTTGGTTAAAAAATATGGCAAACGAGGGGAAAACTTAAAAAATTGTAGGTTGTGTTAGGGAGTTCGTGTTTAAGTGGATCTTAGTCACAATAGCTGAAATGGTTAAAGCATCGGTATATTCAGCCGAAGGTGATGGGTTCGAATCCCGCTCGTGACACTTTTAAATCACAACCAAATCCTTAGATTAAAAGTATAACAATTAATTCGAATTAATTCAGAAAATCTGTTACTACTTTCGTTGAGTGATTGAGAATCAACGGAAACGTGAGGCGTACGTGACCAAGTCATTGAGCAAGACAGTTCTTGGAATATTTTCTCTTCACTCTTACTCTCTCTTTCTATCTCTTTCGCCCCAAAAGTTAATTTAAAAGAAGAAACGAGTCAAAGACCCTTTCCTACATACTAAATAATTGTCCTGTAGTCACTAATTGTCTATTTTCCTCGTTGCATGGCGCCATTTGATTATAATTATTTACAATTTCGCCTCGCTTCTACTTTTACTTAACAGTTAACTGCTTTTTGATTATTAGTTGGGCCTGAATAGCGTTGATTTACATGAACTGAGAAAACTGAAACGACTTTGTCATTCAATTTATATCCTAGCTTATAAAAGCTTATTTGTCATTTTTCAGTATTAATTATACAGCTTTTGTTGATAACAAAAGTTGTAAAATAAAGAGGATTGTCAGTTTTTCATTTATCCTGTTACAACACTAATGGAGATTTCTTTGTCATTTAATAACTCCTGAATGAACAGGGGTTTTTTTGTCTTGTGCAACCGCACATCAGCCATGCCGTCAATCCGGGGAATGAAAAGTTTGAAATGAATATAAAAGGTATGCAGATTGACAAATTTATACTGTTAAAAAAAAATAAAATGTAGTAAATGAAAATGTATGTAAAAAGTATGTAAAATGAAGCAAATGAATTTAATTATAAATTTCTGCATCCTCCAGATGGAATAACTTGCAGAAGGAAAAAATTGTACACACTTTGATAAAGCTGTGGCTCGTTTAATTATACAAAAATCCCCCCCACAAAAAACGTTCACGACTTTTATTATTGTGCATTTTGAATTTGTTCAACTGTTAACCCATTTGGATCAAATGACTGTTATGAATACACTTGACATAATGAAACTTAAACTTTTTTTTTGAACAATTGGGCAATTTTTCAAATGCATCAAATGTGGCTAAGGTTCTTACAATCTCCAAACCTAACTACTGTGATCCAACCTCATAAGCTAAAAGATTTTTTTTTTCTTTTTTTTTAAGAAATAGTTGATATATTATATATAATACTGATAGGTTTGTGTCTAGCATGTGTTGAGAGTGAAAGTATTTATTGGCGGGCATATGACACATGAGAGGGTATGATAGTGGAATATTGAGTACCCCTTAAACCCGCAATTATGTTAGTTTTATAAAAACTAAATAAATGTTTTGAAAACAAGCATCTGTGTATAAGAACGATCTTTTAAAAAAGATTAAACAGCATTAATAGCTTAATTCCTTTTTAATTTTTTTTAAATGGTGTGAATTAATCAATTTCCTTGCAGGTCTAAATGACCATAGAACCGTGGGAGGGTCCTGCTAAGGATGGGCTCTATGATCCAGCCTTTGAAAAAGACGCTTGCGGCGTTGGATTTATTGTTGCAATAGATGGCCGTCAATCTCACAAGGTGTGTTTATTTAATTATTTATTTATAATTAATTGCTAGACCAAAACTATAAAAAATAGTTTGTTTTAATGAAATGTAATTTTTCCACGCCATTTCTTGTAACATCTGAATGCACAAAGGTTTACATTGTAATTTCTCTTTATTATTTTTTTTTCCGTTTAATACTTTTTATCAGATTACAAAATTTGACTCGATAAACGATTTTGTTTGTGTATAATTAGACAGAGACAGAGAACACTCCAGGAATTGATATGGCTGTAAGGGGAAAAAATTGATTTCCAATCTAACTGTTCAATTCATTTATTTTTAATGATCTTTTGACGAGACTTAATTGTTGAACTGTTTTTAATGCTATTATTAGTTTTAATTAACACTGATTGTAAACAATAACTACTTGAAAATTGCGTTATTACACTTACACAATTTGTTTCCATAATAGTTCCTTTTTAAAGAGTTTTTACTGAGTTTCCAACA
This sequence comes from Cimex hemipterus, assembly GCA_039619505.1. Taxonomy (NCBI): domain Eukaryota; kingdom Metazoa; phylum Arthropoda; class Insecta; order Hemiptera; family Cimicidae; genus Cimex; species Cimex hemipterus. The sequence goes on along the minus strand of CM077109.1, from coordinate 15,341,451 downwards.
ATGCAATTTTAAAGTTCTGAAAATAGAAAATTTCGTTGTAATATTTGCAGATTGTACGTGATGCCGAGAAGCTTGCTAAGCGAATGAACCACAGAGGCGCTTGTGCATGTGACAATGACACAGGCGATGGTGCAGGAGTTCTCACTGCAATACCACATTCCTATTATGCAACCGAAATCAAGTAATTCTAGTCTTAACTTATCAAACATTTAACAACAATCAATAATCATAAATTGAACAGGGAAAGCGAGAATATCGAGCTGCCTCCACAGGGCGAATACGCAACTGGAATTTTTTACATGGATAAAGTCCATCATGTCGAAAGTGAAGCAATGTTCCACCAGTTGGCTGAAAAATACCAGTTGAAGGTTTTTAATGTTTTCTTAATTTGTTCATTCTTATCTTTCAATTTTCAGTCATCCTAGAAAATATAATATGCCTTTTTGATATTTCAATATTTTATTTTTTTAATTCATAAAACCATCTTTTATAGATAATATGTTGGAGAACGGTTCCTGTATGCAATGCTGGTATAGGAGAAGTAGCTAGGAACAGTGAGCCCTTTATGAGGCAGGTGTTCCTTACTGGAAACAATCTTAATGGAGAAAATTTTAAACGTCAGGTACAATAAACCTGTTAAAATGACAAAAAAATTATAATAAAATTTTTGAATTTTAGGTATGGATGTTAAGGAAAAGAGCAACACATGTAATTCCAAAGCCAGGAGTGAGATTTTACATTTGCTCACTGTCAGATGCGGTCATTGTTTATAAAGGACAGTTTACTTCCGATCAACTTTGGGAGTATTTTGCCGATCTTAAGGTAATAAAAACAGCAAAAATTAATCACTTAAAATAATTGTCTTTTCTTTTTTGCAGTCACCACATTTTCAGACATATCTCACACTTGTACACACTCGATTTTCGACCAATACATATCCAAGTTGGGAACGTGCACACCCATTAAGGTAAATAATTGAATAATATTTTCCTTATATTTTAATTTTTGTGCGTGATTAATTAGATGCCTGGCCCATAATGGGGAAATAAATACTTTGCGGGGAAATGTCAATCTCATGAAGGCAAGGGAGGGCGTTATGAAAAGCCCTTATATCGAAAATCTTAAAGAACTGTACCCTGTAGTCGAACCCAACTTATCCGATTCTGGCAGTCTCGATTGCGTGCTCGAGTTTTTGGTCAATGCTGGAGGAAGACCCCTTCCTGAAGTGAGTATATTTGTTGTCAATTATTTCACGTTTAATTCACTTCAAATTTGAAGGCGGTGATGACAATGGTACCAGAAGCCTGGCACAACGATAAAACAATGCAACAGGATAAACGAGATTTTTACCAGTGGTCCTCTTGCGTAATGGAGCCATGGGACGGTCCTGCTCTCCTTGCTTTCACTGATGGGCGATACATTGGGGCTATTTTAGACAGGTGAAATGATGGTTTACTCCACAAAAACCTGAATAGCGGTTATATTTAAAGGTTTTCAGAAATGGCCTACGACCCTCAAGGTATTACGTAACAGAAGACAACATTATGATTATGGCTTCTGAGGTTGGAGTCTATGATACTGATCCTGCAAATATCAAACTCAAGGTAATTTTTTTATAAACATTTATAGAAATGTTAGATGTTTTTAAAATGATCAAATTAATTTATGCAAAATAAAACTTCTCGTAAAAGTTCTTCCTTGAGACAAATTCTGATTCTCCCCATTTTCCCATTAAACATTAATATAAATCAGAGACTCCAATAATGGACATGGGCAGCTTTTTGACCATATTTTGGCAATAAAACTCTTCCAACAGTACTTCAGTGTGTTTGTCACTTAAAGAAAGAATTAATATCATTAAAGTGAGTGAAAATGCTTTGAAAAAAAAAACTATGTGTGTGAGACTTGGCTGTAAATTTTTCATTTTTGGAGGCCTAAGCAAGTAAAATTCTAAATCATAAAAAGGGGAACTTGTAGATAAATTTTACAAACACAGAAATGACCAATTGCACAGAATTTTTCCTCAAATGTTTGGTTCATCAATAGACAAATATATTTTAAGGGTTTTGCCGAGCTCGGGCTTGTGAAATACCACTATCCGAACCACTTATGAGAAAATTTCTAAAAAGTTGTATAACATTTAGCGGAAAATGGATTATAAACCATCTTAAGGTTGGGTCAACAAATTTAGAGCACGGCATACATTTTTTTGAAGACTTTTAGTGGAGCAAAAGACCAAGGTACAAAAAACTTGGATGTAAAACTTAAAAATATTGACAGATCTTGAACCCAAAAATATGAGATGAAAGGGTTTAATGGTTTTTCTCTTTTTTTTTCTTCTTTTTTTTTTTTGCCCAGAGAGGAATGGCTTCAAAAGAGTTCAAGAGGGAACAGACATTTTTATTAGACAATACATCTAGTACATAATTACAAATTCGAATGACTGGCAGGACCACTTTAAATACAACTTATAACTCTTTAAAATGTTTAAATTGTAAATAGTTAGCTAGGTTTTTGAGAAATGGGAAAAAGTTTTTAAAAAGCACTCATTTAGCCAAGAGAATTCATGAAATTTGTTAAAGTTCCAAATAAGTTAATAAATAAATTTATATAAAATATACATAATATTTCTATTTATTTATTAACTTACTGGCCTTCAAATTTTGTGAATTCTTCTGTCTAAATGGACCTTATTTTGAAAGGAGTGGTTAATTTTGCTCTTATGCGTAAGTATGCTCAGTGAATTTGAAAAAACCACTGGCGTATGAAAAAATGCTAAAAAACCTCATAATTTTAAAGGTATCAGTATCTTGTAGTCTCTATTGTCCTATCGTGAATCTAATTTTTTTTACTCTTATTCTAATAGTAGATCATTTCAAATTTCAAGTGTCCCTTATAGGGAAATTTTAACTGTATTGTAGTATTAATTAAACAATTATTCTTTCTTTCTTTTAGAGCCGTTTGAAACCAGGAAGAATGCTTTTGGTCGATACTAAAGAAAAAACTGTTATTCAGGATGTTGAATTGAAAAAGCACATAGCAAACAGCAGAGAGCACAGCAAATGGTTAAAAGAACAGGTACAGACAATATTTCTATGATGATAATTTCTTAATGAACTAAATAAGCAACTGGGTTTTTATAAAAACGATTTTAGAAAACATCACTTAAAAAAATTAATTTTTGTATAAATCTTTTTATTGAATTATTGCAACTCAACACATTTGTTGTGAATTTGAAAAATGATACGCGCAGTTAAAGATGTTAACTTTCCCTTAAGAGTGAGTGAGAGGGTGTGTTTATTTATTCATTTTTTTTCTAATGTTATACTAAAATTCTAATGTTAGAAATGAAAATTTCATATCATTATTATGTTATGTATTTGCATACTCATAACATGTGAAGAACATTCAGTTGTATATGGGGGAACGTGGTACTGGTCAACGTGAAAGACTCAGCTCATTGATCCCGTGGTTGAGGATTTGATTCCCACCATTGCCTCTGGCTTTATTTCTACCCTTCCTCCAAGAATACAATTATTTCATCACATTCATCAAATTCCCTCTCTGGCTAATATTAAAAAATAAATCATTTTTAAAAATTGTATTGTGAGCGTGTATTTAGTTGCTGAATGTTAGTGAACTTTTCTGTGTGTATTCATTACAGTAATTATCAATTTAAATATTTAAAAAGTCAATTACTCAAATGATATTAACTAGAGTACGGTAGTACGTAGTTATTCCTGGTATTTACAGAGACCTTAATTAATAAAGTCTACATGTAAAGTTTATTTTTTTATGGTACCCTGACATCAAACTAATTCAATTTATTTGTCTTCCCCTTATTTATGTGTTCTCCGTTGGTCCATCGACGCTTTTGGTAAATGTCGCTTAGACGGTGAGTTTTAAGTACTTTGAAAAATCTATGCACTTGTAGTTGCTTCTTATCTTGCATATTTTCTTTTTTCTTCTATTCTTCTTCGCACATTAATAATTCTGTTGTATATACCTTTTTGTAGCTGGTATTTTCTTTCTTTTTTTAATAACTGTTTTATTTTCTAATTTATGCATGTATGCTTTATTCTATTATATTTTTTATACCATGAACACTTCTAATTTTTTTAAAGTATAACATATCTGTTTTCTTTGTGATTATTTCTATTTATTTTATTTTATGATTTATTTATTTATTTTAAATCTGGAGTCCTGTAAATATCTTTTTTTTAATCTACAAATTCTACATTTATAGATAACCATGGCTGAATTGCGTGCAAAGGCCAATCTTGAGAACTTTAATGCTACTGAAGGATTCTGTTTGAGCGGTGAAATTTCTCCAGAATGTATTTCCGACATACCAAAAGAAGACGTCAGCAGGATCTGGGGTGGTGATAGACGTCTTTCTCTCTTTGGTTACACTATTGAAACAATAAACATGCTTATCCTCCCAATGATGAAAACTAAGTAATTTTAAGTTCAATTTATTTAATTTAAATTTTTGTAAATAATTTTTTAAATATTTTTTAAAAGGAAAGAACCTCTTGGTTCAATGGGCAATGATGCGCCATTGGCTTGTTTATCACAATTCCAACCCCTTCTTTATGATTATTTCAAGCAGCTTTTTGCCCAGGTAATTGATAGATTCTTATTGAAGTTTAATCAAATTTAAATCTCAATTAAATTTTCCCTTAGGTGACCAACCCACCCATTGATCCGTTTCGTGAAAAAGTTGTAATGTCACTGCTTTGCCCAATCGGCCCCGAGGCCAATATTCTTATACCGAGCGCCATTCAGTGCCATCGACTTTTCCTCCCACACCCAATAATCTCTCTCCCAGACTTAGAAATACTGAAGAGAAATACACATAGGGGTTGGAAGGTATTTGCTCGAAGTCAAAACTGCAATTCTAACAACAACAAAAAAAATGTTAACTTTCATAATTTTAGACTATCGTTATTGACATAACATTCAGTAAAGACTGTGGCCCAGCTGGAGTACAAAAAACCTTAGATAGAGTATGCGAAGAAGCCCAAAAGGCAGCTGAAGACGGTTTTCAACTCATTGTTTTGTCAGATCGCAAAGCCGGAGCCGAAAGGTAATTTTTTAATTAATCTTATATTTTCTTATTGTTTATTGTACAATTGTCTTGTGTCAGAGTTCCTATAAGCATGCTGCTTGCCCTTGGTGCAACTCATCACCATCTCATCGAAACGAGGCAGCGTATGAAGGTCGGCTTAATACTTGAGTCCGGTGAAGCAAGGTGGGATATTATTTGAGGATAATGAAATTTTAAAAAAATTATTACAATTAATAATTACTTTAGGGAAGTACATCATATGTGTGTTTTATTGGGTTATGGCGCAGATGGAATTTGCCCGTACATGGTTTTTGAAATGGTTAGAAGTCTTCGAGCCGAAGGTCTTATTGATTCTTCATTCACTGATCAAGTTTTATACATGGTAATGACAAATAATTTTGCACCAAATTTCACATAATTAATTTTTTTTAAAAAGAATTATTCAGAAGCAATGGAGAGAGGAATTTCAAAAGTAATGGCGAAAATGGGAATTTCAACGTTACAGTCTTACAAAGGGGCGCAGATATTTGAGGCAGTAGGACTTGCTGAAGAAGTCATTGAGAAATGTTTCAAAGTAAAGACTTTTTTTTTAAACCCTTTGATTAATAATATTTATATTTGTGTTGTATAAATTAATTTAGGGTACATCTTCAAGAATAGGCGGTGTCACGTTTGAAATCCTCGCTGATGAGATTTTTGAAAGGCATTATCTAGCTTATACAGATAAGGATAATCTTGTTTTAAGGAATCCCGGCATATATCACTGGAGGAGCGGTGGTGAAAAGCACATCAATGACCCTTTGAGCATTGCAAATCTGCAGGTATTTTGAAACCACCTTTTTTGTCAAGGATAGGTTTTTAAAATTAAATTTTTAAAGGAAGCGGCAGTCAACAAGAGTCAAAACAGCTACGAGAAGTTTAAAGAATCTACTTTAGAGAGCATAAGGGACTGCACTTTACGAGGGCAGCTGGAGATAGTACAAAGTGACAAGCCTGTCGACATCTCGGAAGTCGAACCGGCATCTGAAATTGTCAAAAGATTTGCAACCGGTAAAACGTCTTTTTCTGTTGAATAAATTTGTTAAACTATTAACATTGACCACGCCATTGGACACCACTTTTTGGTGTTTGTATGATATTAAAACCCAAAAGTGCTAGTGTGGGAATACACCCATGGTGAGCTCCCTAGCTAGGCTAACTATAGCTGTAGCTTCTCTCAATTCATCATTATTCAAACAAAATGTCCACCAGACTTCAATCTTATAATACGCTCACTTATATTGTTTGACCACGAAACATAGTGCAAATTATGAATTCCCTTGACCACCATAGTACCTAGCTTAAATTCATACAAAAGTTAGTATAATTATGAATTATAAAGTCATGAGAAAGAAAATAGTTTATAATTTACAGTGACCTGTTCAAGGCATTTTTGTCCTAATGAACTGATGCATTATGTAAACATCTAATCCTCTTAATAATAATAAATGAAATATCAGGTTGTCTAGTAATTATATGTAGTAAACTTAAATAGTTTATTTATGTATTTTAGGTGCTATGAGTTTTGGCAGCATATCTTTAGAAGCACATACTACACTTGCCATTGCCATGAACAGAGTTGGTGGTAAATCAAATACAGGAGAAGGAGGTAAAAGCATCAACAATTTTTTTAACAATGATAGTAGATCATTATTTTCCAACATTTCTGTACTCAAACTAAAAATTGTGAAAATTTAATTAGGGGAAAATGCTGACCGTTATTTAGACCAGGAACCTGAGTTTAATAAAAGATCTTCTATTAAACAAGTAGCATCAGGGAGATTTGGGGTCACAAGCTCTTATTTGGCACATGCGGATGATCTGCAGATTAAGATGGCTCAGGGCGCTAAGCCAGGTGAAGGTGGTGAGCTGCCTGGCTATAAGGTATAGTCATTTCATCATTTCAATTGTATTGACAAGATTATGTTTAATTTTGATTTTTCAGGTTACAAAAGATATTGCAAAAACAAGACACTCAGTCCCTGGGGTCGGTTTAATATCACCGCCGCCACACCATGACATTTATTCCATCGAAGACTTGGCTGAATTGATTTACGATTTAAAATGTGCAAATCCAAACGCAAGGATATCTGTCAAGCTTGTTTCTGAAGTGGGCGTTGGTGTTGTGGCATCTGGCGTAGCAAAGGTAGAATTTTAATTAACCTCAACCTATGAAAATGTTAAAATTTTATGCTCGTTATTAGGGTAAGGCTGAACACATTGTGATATCAGGGCACGATGGTGGCACTGGCGCTAGCTCTTGGACTGGAATCAAAAATGCAGGTCTTCCTTGGGAACTCGGTGTTGCTGAAACACACCAAGTTTTGGTATTGAACAACCTTCGATCAAGGATTGTTTTGCAAGCCGATGGACAAATCCGTACTGGTAAATAAAAGCTTTTATTAAGCCTTGTTATAATATTCATTAAAATTGTTTTAAATTAAGGGTTTGATGTTGTTGTTGCTGCACTCTTGGGAGCTGATGAGTTTGGTTTTAGTACAGCACCTCTCATTGTCATGGGATGCACCATGATGAGGAAATGTCATTTAAATACTTGTCCTGTAGGGATCGCAACACAAGATCCCGTTTTAAGAAAGAAATTCGCAGGAAAACCTGAACACGTTATCAACTACTTATTCATGATCGCTGAAGATGTATGTATTCAGTTTTAATACCTGTGGTTTATTTGTCTTTAATTTTTTTTTTTTTTTTTGTTTGTTTTTGTTTTACAGGTCAGGCAGTACATGGCATCATTAGGAATTCGTAAGTTCCAAGACCTCGTTGGAAGGACTGACTTGCTTAAAGTTTACGAAGCAACTAGGAATCCAAAAGCAAAATTGTTATCTATGAATTTAATACTTAAAAACGCCTTGCATATGAGGCCTGGTGTAAATATTGTAGGTGGTTCTGTTGCTCAGGTACAAATAAAAGGAGCAGTATGCTTTATTTTTTTTGGAAAGTTTTGTAATTCTCTTTTATAGGATTTTCAATTGGAAAAAAGACTTGACAAACAATTAATTGATTTGTGCATGCCTGTGATAAATAAACAAATGAACTGCATAGATTTAAACATGACAATAAACAATGAATGCCGTGCCTTTGCCTCAACCCTCGCTTATCACATCTCTATGTAAATGGAACAATTTTTCATGCTATTTATGTATTTATGTTAATTATATTGAATTTTCAAAAATAGGAAATACGGTGATGAAGGACTACCAGAAAAGAGTATAAACATCCATTTAACAGGATCAGCTGGTCAGAGTTTCTGTGCTTTTATGCCCAAAGGGGTGCATGTAACATTAGAAGGAGACGCTAATGATTATGTTGGAAAGGTAAAATTAAAAAAAAAATTAATATCAGATTTTATTTAAATGGATTTCTCCTAGGGACTTTGTGGAGGAGAGGTGGTCATCTATCCTCCTAAGACATCAAAGTTTGACTCTGTTCAAAATGTAATTGTTGGAAATGTATGCCTATATGGTGCAACCTCCGGGAAAGCGTTTTTCAGAGGGATCGCTGCAGAACGTTTCTCAGTCAGGAATTCTGGTGTAGTCACAGTTGTTGAAGGCGTAGGTGATCATGGTTGTGAATACATGACTGGCGGCTGTGCTGTGATATTGGGTCTAACAGGACGCAACTTTGCTGCTGGTATGTCTGGTGGGATCGCATATATTTTAGATGTTGATAGGTCATTCCATAGGTAAGAATTATTAAATAATACTTCTTTTTTTTATCCCTTTAATTTGACTTATTTTATTTTTGCTGAAGCAAATGCAATATGGAAATGGTTGAACTTTTACCATTGGACCAACAAGAAGATATTGATTATGTTTATAACCTACTTGTAGAATTTGAAAGCAAAACTGGATCAATAATAGCCGGCGATTTAATCAAAGCTTGGCCCACTCCAGCCAAAGATTTTGTGAAAGTATGTAAACAAGGAATATATTTATAATAGTGGCTTTAATTTATTTAATATTTCAAGGTGTTTCCCTATGAGTACCAAAGAGCTCTTCGTCAACTAGCAGAAGAGAAAATAAGTAATATGAAAATGGAAGGAGATACATTGAACTATATTAATAATCAGCCAGTAAGGGATATAGAAGATATAATTTCTGATACTGGCACTGAAAAGAAACGTCTTGAAAAAACATTAGATAAACTCAGGTATAGAATTTTTTTACAGTTATTTTGTAAAATTGTATATGGTTAATTTTTCCAGGGGATTTGTCAAATATACAAGGGAAACGGGGATGTACAGGCCAGCTGAAAAAAGGCTCAAGGATTGGGACGAAATTTACAATGTGGATCATGTCAGGAAAGGATTGAGAGTTCAAGCAGCAAGGTGTATGGATTGCGGTGTCCCTTTCTGTCAGAGTTCACATGGATGCCCTTTGGGAAATATAATCCCTAAATGGAATGATTTAATATACTTGAATAATTGGAATGAAGCATTGAACCAACTGCTTCAGACTAATAACTTTCCAGGTGAAGAAAAAATCTTGATATTTTTTAAAATTATTATTATTATATGTAATATTTAGTGAATGTTAAGTAATGATGAATTTTTTAAAGAATTTACTGGTAGAGTTTGCCCTGCGCCATGTGAAGGTGCTTGTGTACTAGGAATAAATGAACCGCCTGTTACAATTAAAAATATTGAATGTGCCATAATCGACCACGCTTTCGAACAAAAGTGGATCAAACCTGAAATCCCAACACATAGGACTGGTAAGAAAGTTGCCATCGTAGGATCAGGACCAGCTGGACTTGCCACCGCACATCAGATGAACAAGGTATGTCTGAAAATTGTGCTTCTATATAAATCTTTTTTTTTTAAATTCTTCCTTTTTTTCCAGTCAGGACATACAGTCACTGTTTTCGAACGCAATGACAGGATTGGCGGTCTATTGCAATACGGAATCCCGACTATGAAACTGTCCAAAGATGTTGTTCAGAGACGAGTGAAACTTCTTAGCGATGAAGGAATTCAATTTAAAACAAATGTTAATGTTGGAAAAGATATTTCTGCAAAGGTATTTTTAAAATAACTTGTTTTCAAGATGTCTGCCTTTATAACTTTTTTATTTATTTTCTATGGCAGAGATAAAGCTTAATTATTGCAAATGAGTTAGGGTGAGTGAATTTAGGGTTCTGACACATGTAGCAGTTTTACCATTCCACCAAAGATTTAGATTGGGCTGACCAATCCTGTTCATTTCTTTTTTGTATATTAATTACAGTGCAATATATTGTATTATTATTTATTAGTGCAACAGATGAAGAACAAGTACTTCTGTTCCTGTTGTATTACCAATGGAAAAATGAGGAATCATCAAAATCAAAAACAAGTGAAAACAGGTGGTTCACACATAGAAGCAAAAGAGATACAGTGGGACGGGTGATGAAATACTACCCAACCATTCCACAAAATGACTTTAAAACCAACTTGAGTGGTCGTCTCTTTGACTCACTGACTGTTTCAAAACCACCAGGTGATACGCACCATATGTCATGTTCCACTCTCATCCCAAAAAAATGACTCACCGACCAGTTTTTCCTCCCAGCGAACGCTTTGTAAAACCGCAGGAGGGGTTAAATGCTTGGTAGACTCGTACCCCAATCCCTAAAAGGTCCGGGACTTGATTGGCTCATGTGTCCTGCATAAACCTCTTGGACCTGTTCCCAAACCCCAAGATTTTGTACCATTTTATCTTGGGGAGTGATTTGACAATGTCCTCTCCTTCAACAGTTTCAAATCTATCCCTGGCATACCTAACACATTCTGCGAGATAGTGCCGTGCCATTTCTTCTTTTATTTCACAGAAGCGGCAAAAGGGGTCTGATAAAATATCCATTATGAAGAGGTGTCTTCTCAAGGGGCAATGGCCTGTTAGGATACTTATCAGCCCCTCCTTGAGTTAGAGAATAACCATTTATATTATTTTGGTTTGATTTCCTTCACAAACTCCTTCGATTGCGTAAGTCCGGGGATGTCATAGGCCTTACTCAAAGATGAATTTTATAATTGCAAAAGGTTTTGAAGTTATTACAAGATCCCAAAGCTTTTTCATTTACTTCCATCTGTATCCTTCAGGCCTGGGCTTTCCTTCTCTCAAGAGTATGAATCTTACCCTCCTTACAAGCCTTTGTACCAATAGAGAACATGTGCTGTTTATTCTTCTTTCTGGCAATATCTGCACAGGCAGTTGTTTGCCGTGGTTTTGTAGTCTGAGGTATCAAGTTATTAGCCAACTATTATTCTAGTCTTAACAACACTCTTAGCAATAATTTTCTGCGATGGTCTTTTGATGAACTTTTGCACGCATTTTTCTTGTGCTACATTCCCATTGTACAGAGGACTTAGTTTTAATCCATTGTTTCTGACAGATCTACATTTTTGGCAGTTTGGTGTGCCACAAAAAGGTTCAAGTATTGGTGTGTATTAACTTTACTTGGCCAATTACCTACCTCTTGCCCATTGAGCCCAAAGAGAATTTTGTATTCCCCAATGTCTGACAGAACTATAATGCAACCCCCTATGTGGTAATTGCCTTGAATTTGAAATCTACCTATAATTATGCTTATAATATTGTGAAATAGGATGGATCAGAGATGGGCAAATTACAAGATTTACAATTGTTTCTTGACCCTGTATTATCCAGAAATCTTGCTTGTTAAAATTTTAATATGACAGATTGATGTAATAGTACAGTTTTCAGGAACTTTGTGAAGAATACGATGCTGTGATTTTATGCACTGGCGCTACATGGCCGAGAGACCTGCCGATTCCAGGCAGGCAGTTGAACGGTATCAATTACGCTATGTCATTTTTAGAATCTTGGCAGAAAAAGCAAATGGGCAATAATGTATCTCCACTTTTGGCGAAAGACAAAGATGTCATTATTATTGGAGGCGGTGATACAGGTTGTGATTGTATTGCTACTTCACTTAGACAGGTCAGGCTAATTTGGCCGTCAAATTCAACAGTATTTTATGTACAATATTGATTTCAGGGTGCTAATAGTATCACTACTTTTGAAATTCTACCCGAACCACCAGAGTTCAGGTCCAAAGACAACCCATGGCCTCAATTCCCGAGGGTTTTTAAAGTCGATTATGGTCACGAAGAAGTGAAAGTGAAATTTGGCAAAGACCCGAGGCAGTATTCAGTTCTCAGCAAGGAATTCATCGATGATGGCAAGGGTAATGTCGCCGGTATAAGAACAGTAAAGGTCATTTGGAGTAAGGATGAAACTGGGAGATGGAAGATGGACGAAGAGCCTAACTCAGAAAAGGTAAAGTTTTCAAATTAAAAAATATCATATTAATAATAAAAATATTTTAAGGTATATAACTGTCAACTTGTTTTGTTGGCTATGGGATTTTTGGGACCTGAAAAGTATATAGCAAACGAACTGGATTTAAATTTAGATCCAAGATCTAATTATGAAACATCAAAAGGAAAGTACGCAACATCTGTCCCAAAGGTGTTTGCTGCTGGAGGTTGTATTCCTTTTGTACAAATTGTTTTATACATTTTTCAATTTGATATATAAACCAAGTTTAATTTCAGATTGCCGCCGTGGGCAATCTTTGGTCGTTTGGGCCATTTCTGAGGGTCGTCAAGCAGCTCGAGAAGTGGATGCTTATCTTCTAGGAAAGACAACACTTCCGGGCCAAGGTGGTGTCATCACTAAGTTAACTAGTCAGCGGGGCTGAGGTAATGTCTGAAGAGAATGTTTTAATTGGGTTTTTCCTTATTGCTTTTGGAAATTGTAAATAAATCTTTTCTTTACTTAACTATCTTTTCAGATGTAGAAGTTAAATCGTATATACATAATTATTTTATCTAAAAAATGGTAATATTTTTGTAGTCAATTTATAAAAGCTATTTAACTATTTCTTAATTGTTATATTTTCTACAAATTGTGTTTTAATATTTCATTTTATTTTCATTTTTCTTCCCCTGTTATACATTTTTCTTATTATATTACACTTATGTTATTTTCAAAATAAACCATAATGGTCTTTTAATGATGTTTAAAAACATGCTAGTAATTTTATTAAATTTTATTTTTATATGCTAGTTTATGTATAGGCTAGAAAAGCAAATGATTTGTTTTTAATTAATATTGTTAACCATTGTATTTGCGCTTATTCAATAAACCAATTTTATATCTACATCTTAATAAAATTGAATAGGAACTAACTTCATTGTAATTTTTTCGTTTAGACACTTCCTTCAGGTATTTTTTATATCATGAAAATTTTAAATAAAGACAAACTGAAATGGGGAACTGACATGAGACATACTAGTGGGATTATCTCTTATTGGAGACATTCGCTTCATGAGGTTACTAGTGGAAGAAGCCATATTAGCAACATTCTCTTGCTGAGATTACAAGCAGAAGTATCATATATGGGAGAGACGCCATGAGTTTACTAGTGTGTAATGGATAATATTCTACACCTCCTAAAATTTTATGAAGTTGCTAGTAAAATTTTGTCTTACAAAAAAAACTAGCAGACAAGATGTTGAGTGTGGCTTCATTCTTGCTGTAGAACTAGATAATGGTGTTTCTTATAAATAAATATAAGCTTTTAGATCCCGCAGATTTATTTATATGATGAGCTTTTACCTTCACTCTTCACAATAACGGAACAACTTAACGCACTGTTTAATAGCACTTTGTAAAAATGTAAGTTAAGAAATTTTAAAAAGCATGAACACAAGAAAACAAATATATAAAGTATAAATTAAATATAGTTTCCATGCAAAAATTTAAAAGGTCATAAATATATTAGCTTCTGGCAAAATAATCAAATAATAATAACATGCTCATTAACCTGACTGCCAGCAGAGAGAGTTATTTACCATTTGCAAATCCCTCCTGAGAAAAAAAAATCAGTTAACATCATAGAATGGAAGATAAGGTACATATAAAAAATAGGTATTATGAGAATAACATTTACCCTCCGAAGGCAACAATCCTCGCCTTAAAACAGATGCGATGAACCAACTACCTACACTTCACAACACTCACAGAACAACTTAATGGACTTTTTAAATATCACTTTGTAAAAATGTAAATTAAGAAGTTTTAAAAAGCATGAACACAAGAAAACAGAAATATATAAAGCCTACAATAAATTAAATGTAGTTTCCATGCAAAAATTTAAAAGGTCATAAATATATTAGCTTCTGGCAAAATAATCAAATATTAATAATAACATGCTCACTACTAACCTGACTGCCAGCAGAGTGAGTTATTTACCATTTGTAAATCCCTCCTGGGGAAAAAGAAAATCAGTTAATATTTGAGAGCAGAAGACAAAATAGTTATTTAAAAAAAAAAAAAAGTTATATAATGTTTACCCTCTGAAGGCAACAATCCTCGCCTTAGAGCAGCATCATTGAACCAGCTAACTGTTCCCTGTTCTACACTCACGACAACTTAATAGGACTTTTTGAAAATGTAGGAAAAAATATATAACCGCACACCACCACCTGGAGGAATAGAAGTCCCCATAAATATATAAAACATGCAATAAAAGAAATATAGTTTATTGCGACAAATTTTTTATCAGAGTACAGACAAAATTGTATTAAATGTACAATCAGTAACAAAAAGCGAAGAATGTTATTTATTGTTCATATCCTAAATAGAAACTAGATATAAATAATTTTAATATATGGGCTAAATCTTATGTAATTTTTGTTTTTACCAACAACGGCAATTTATTTTTATTAACCAATAACAAATAAAATAATAAACCCTTTTTTTAGAAATAAATGCAAAAAACTGAAAAAAAGTTCATTGTCGTTTTGGGTAGAAAACGACGTGCTGGGGTCGAAAGATTAAACAAGTAAAGCTCTTAGTTTTGAAAATAAAGGGAATAACGTAGAAAAAAGGAAACCATTTTTCTTTTTCTTTTTCTGAAAACGACCTGCAGAGTTGGTTAAAAGAAGAAGTATGGAGTACTGTTATTGTTGCTGTCGAACATCATCTAGTGTTGGAAATAGCTCCCCCTCAAAAAAACTGTGGAACTGAGGGCCTTTTAAATTATTTTTGTAGAAATAAGACTCAATTAATTTGTTTTCGAGAAGACCACACCGTAAGATACTGTGATGACACGATACGAAATTTGACCACCATCTAAAAATTCCATCCGGTTTAGTACGCCATTGCAGATGAACTCGGATATATGTGTTCGCCGAAGACTTTTTTTTCTTCAGTCTCACAAATGGACATTTGTGCAAGGAACGTTAGATACCGTCATAATCAAGAGTCCCGAAGTACTTGTACGAGATACGACACGGTCCGGCTTAACATTGTAAGTCTTCCCCTTTTCTTACATCTCACCCTTCCAACATTGTGGAGAGAGTATGTAAGATTTTGACCAATTTAAAATTAATTTGTACCATTATTTTCAGTGTAAAAATATTCTTTAATATGATGTGTCAGGATGTAAAGGGTCATATTTGAAATTTTAAAGTTTAACTTTAGCTGAGGTACACTGGGTAATCGTCTCCAAAAGATAAAATTTGAAACTAGATATAGCAGCACTCTGTATATACACAATATATTGCATCGAGTAATAAAATTCTGGAAAATTCTAGCGTATCGTGGGTCAGAATAATTGGTCTATAATAAGAATCGGTCAGTTTAATTAACATGAACAGAATAAGAATAAATTACAAATATCCCTATTCGTTTTTGAACAGTTTATTTCGAATAAATTTGTTTTATTTTATAAAAATTTAACAATTTCTTTGGCTACTATTTTTTGCACCAGCCCAATAAGAGAGAAAAAATACTCGGCTACAATATTCGGTTTATATTATTTTTAAACGTTTTCCAACTTTTTTAATTTCAGCTGCAGTAGTTTTTAATTATGTATGATATTTTTTTCTTTTACGGATAGTTTATTTTTGCCATAAGTTTTTCATTTTTTTTTTGCCAATTAAAAAATAAATTACACCATGGTTTTCAGTGTTAAAATTCCTTTAAAATGATGTGTCAATATGTATTGGGTCATATTTTGAAGTTAAACTGGGCCTGTGGTACACGCTGTACAATTTTTCTCCAACAAAGGGAAAAATTTGAAACTAGTCTGAACAATATTAAACACTTTTATAGATCCCTGTATTTATAACCGCATCAAGGGTAATAAAATTGTGGAAAATTCCACCGTTATCACGATGAAAAATGAGGCAGGTCATGCACACTTTTCCAAATATATCGGTCAATTTAATTAAAATTAATGGAATAAATTACAAATATCCCCTATTCACTTTTGAGCAGTTTATGCCGAATAAACTTGCTTTATTTTATAAAGAATAAAAAATTTGTTTGATTGCATTTTCCAAAGCAGCATTATTTTTGCACCAACCCAATAAAAAAATAAATAAATAACAAACTTACAATATTAGGTTTATATTATTTTTAAACATTTTATAACGTTTTTTTTTTTTTTTTAATTTAGCCGCAATACGTTTTAATTATGTGTAAGATTTTTTTGACGGCCTGTCATTGGCCATGCTATTTTTTTTGGGGTTGTTTTCTGTCCAGGTATTCGCCAAGTCAACCTTGGAAAGGGATAGACGATTCTAAAAAATTGAATACTAACCCAATTTGTACATCTATTACAATTTAATTGATTTATTAACTTAAGACGTGTAATTTGAATGATTCTATCTATATATAATTAATTGATGACTAAAAACTGACTCTTGATCTTCTAGCTAACTTATATGTAACTAAATGGTGCTTGATTTTGCTGCGGATAGAATATCACCCTATTTGTTAAATTATATAACAAATTAATCCATATTAGCTTAGTAGGTCATAGTTGATTAATTATTCCAATTAATTATTATTTTTGTTGAAGGTTTTTGGTTGAGGTGAAAAATTAGCTTCAAGTGGCTAGAGTAGCTGCGTATTGAACTGAAAGTCGTCGGTTCGCACCCCGCTCGTGACACTAATTTTTCACCTCAACCATAAACCTTATAAAAAAAGAATAATTAATTGAGATTATATTAAAACAATAAAGACGAACAAATTTCTATGATTAATTGAAATTTTAACATCTTAACCGTTTGAGCCGACTGGAAGAGCCAGTAGCCGAAAAACTTTTGATCCATAATCCAAAATAAATCAATATCCGAATTATATAATATCTGCAAACTGTTCAATTGACTATTTTCTATGTAGTTCATTAAAACCGTTAGTTAATGACCGAGACTTTTTTTAACTAATAAATGTCAAACATTAAAAATACCTTTTTTGAGGACAAAAAAGCGTTGTTGAATCGATGGCCGCCAGGATAGAAAGACAGTGTCTGGCGGGAATATTACTCCCCACCACTACGTAATTAATCATACAATTTCACAATTCTCTCTAATTAATTTAACCATTGGTAAATGTTTCAAAAATAATATAAACCGAATATTTTAAATAAGTTTTTTTTAAGTTATGCCCGATTCTTTTAAAATTTAAATCATAATTTTGCATTTTTAGGACATACATTGTTAAGTTGGCAGTGATCTGATAGGCCAACGATTCTCCGGTTAGAAGTTGAATAATTATTTTATTTTAAAAATAAATAATTAATGATCAAATATTCCTTAATTTTTGTGCTGTTATTTTTAGAAAGGATTTTGATCAATGTAATATATTTTATTTACACTGAAGGATCCTTGAATCGCCGGCCGTTTCCCGCCACTCCAAGGACTATTCAGGCTGCAACTGGCGGACGAGACTCGGTTTATTCAAGGTGAGCTTTTATTTCGAAATATTTTAATTTTAAATTATATAAAAGCTTATTTTTCGTTGAAATCGAACCTAAGTCGTTAATGAAATAATTTATCAATCGTCAGTTTTAAATACTGATTTGTTGGATTTATTATTGCGACACAGCGAGTCGATCCAACCTCTTCGGATCGCCTGTTGACTTTGGTAAAAATTTTCCTCCTGTATCATATATTTTCAAGAGGAAAAATAAATTTTGATTAATAGTAATATATTATTTCAATTAATTATACTTTTTGTCTATCATCTTGGTTGAGATGAAAAGGTAAGCATAACGACTGGAATGTGTGCCCAAAACCTTCGGCTCAATACACCACAGCCTAACCACTTGAGGTATCAGTCACTATAGCTCAAGTGATTGGAAGAGTGGCATATTGAGCCGAAGGTCAAAAGGTTTGAATCCTGCTTGCAACACTGAAAACTTAGTTAATTCAATTAATTATACTTTTTAATCTAATATCTTGGTTGAGATAAAAAAAGTTAGTGTTACATTGTTCAATTAATTAATGATATTGAATGGTTGACATCCTTTGGGTATGCAGAATTCAAGAAGCAATAGTAATTTTAATTTCTGGAGGATAGTTGACATTTTTTTTTCTACTCATACCTGATCATTTAAGGTTGAATTACAATATTAAAAAAAAAAAACACATTGAATATCCATTTAAAAAGTAAGTTAGAGAGTAAAGGAAGTTCTAGTATCAGTAAATAGTTAATTTTATTCCTCTGCAATTTGGGTTAATGATACTGAATTTGAACTGAAAAGTTCCTTGATGAACTAGGTCTTATCAGTGTATTTTACGCATGGAATGGAGGATACAATAAGTCTTAAAGGGCACTGCATATATGACCCTGACTAATACATCTATCTATCGAATTTAAAACAGATTATTTCAATGAGTATTTTAAAAAAAATACAGTTCGTGCTGTTCATTTCAATCACTCTGCCCTTTCCACTAAAAACACCATCAGAAGAGATCCTTGTACACACAACAAAAGCATTTGGTAATATTAAGTCTAAAGTTTTTATTTTGAAATAAGTTCTTTTTGCAATAATAAACACTACATGTACAATATTGTATATATTGTTGCTTTTGCTATTATTTCAATACTGTTAAAAATTTACATTTTATTAGTGCATAAGTTCATTGCCGTTGAAGGATAAAACAAAAATTACAAAAGATGTTTTAAAATTATTTATCTGGAGATTCTATTTGGTATTTCTACTATAATTCATATTCCTCCCTTTTTATAAGTTATAGTTGTATGTAATACAATTTTTTCTTTGACTTGATAGACCATTTGTCTGTGTAAACTGTATTTAATGTATTCTACGTTTTACACATTTCTTGTGTTTTTCTTTTCTAGGTGGTGTTGTGCTGTGTCATTTTTATATTTTTTGCCTATATTTCCAAAAAATAATTATTTAAACATTGTGTTAAGTTGTTTCGTGAGTGTTGTGCAGTGTAGGTAGTTGGTTCATTGCAGCTGTTTTAAGGCGAGGATTGTTGCCTTCGGAGGGTAAATGTTATTTCTATAATATCTATTTTTTATATGTACTTGTCTTCCATTCTCTGATTTTAACTGATTTTTTTTCCCCAGGAAGGATTTACAAATGGTAAATAACTCTCCCTGCTGGCAGTCAGGTTAGTGAGCATGTTATTATTAATATTTGATTATTTTGCCAGAAGCTAATATATTTATGACCTTTTAAATTTTTGCATGGAAACTACATTTAATTCATTTAGGCTTTATATATTTCTATTTTCTTGTGTTCAGGCTTTTTAAAATTTCTTCATTTACATTTTTACAAAGTGCTATTTAAACAGTGCATTTAGTTGTTCCACGTTGTAGGTAGCTGGTCTATCAAAGCTGTTTTAAGGCAAGGATTGTTACCTTCAGAGTGTAAATGTTTTTTATGTAACATCCATGTTTTGTTTTTTAAATACCTTGTCTTCTATTCTCAAATTTTAACTTATTTTAACATAAAAATTGTTAGTTGTTATTTTAATTAACAAAGATCAAACAGCATCTCACTCCTTAGACCTCAAAGTAGTATTTCTATGCTGTTCCAATTAGCCCATCTACAAGTTATTGATAATCTCCATATTTTAATAACAAAAACGTTGAAAGACTTTTAAACATTAATTTGGAGAAAACTTTTCACTGTGTCTGGCACAGAGGACTTGTTTTGAAGCTCTTATAGATTTTCCAACTACTTACCACAATTTGGCAAGAGGTGAAATGTTGTAAAAGTATAGGAAAATGAAAAACATTTGCCATTTTTCCTTTTCGATCCATCTAAATTCCTTTATTTAAACAATTTTTTTAAAACTTTTCTTTTTTAGCATACATATAAGATAAACGTCTCAGATAAATGATTTGACACGCTGATTAACTGGTTTCATAATTGTAACTTTACGTCACCACCAATACGACCAACTTTGGTAAAATGTTTTTAAAAAAAATTAAATAAGATCCTTGGAGGAAACATTTTATAACAGGTACTTCATCATCCTTAACACTGTGATTTACAGTTGGACTCAAAAAAGTTTGTTATTTTCCTTCTTTTTTTTTTTAATTGTCCCAAAACACTGAGAAATTTAATACAATTTTATTTTCAATATATTTCGCCTATACATGTAGTATAATAATACTGTCATTTTAATTGAATATCAAAAAATTAAAAATGAAAGCTGCAAAATCAAAGTGAAGATAGTATTGGAAATCTAGATGATTCCTAACTGATATCTGATTATTTGTAGAGAGTATAAATTGATTCATGTGAGAAACAAGGGAATACATTTATTTCATTTGCTGACCCCTCCTGCTGTGTGGAAAACTACATTTTACATTGGAAAAATATAAAAAATTCCAAAATTTTGAACTTGTAATTAAATTGTATTCAACTTACAAATTAATCCTAATTTTGAAAATATTTTTCTTACAGCAACGAGTAGGATAATATATTTGAGATACTCTTGATAGTCTTCAGTCTGACCTGATTTTACTCGTGTTTGGTGTCAGCTCGATGGTGGTGAATATTAAGAAATGCAATGTTTCTACTTGCACTTGCAATACCTACCTCATTAATTATGATTATACTTCTTCTTTCACAAAACTCTCTGAAATTAAAGCTCTCTGTGTCATTTTCAATTCTCAAATACATTTCATCGAGATGTCAGGAACTTGTTCATTCTAACCAGTGGATTTACTGACTTGAAAACCCTCAAAATTATTTACTTTTCCTTTGTTAGATCCCATTTTGATTACACACATGTTATTTGGTCCACACATTACAAAAAACAAATCAAAGAATGGGCTTAGAATAAATTTCTAAAATATAACTTTCGCAACTACATTAGTATAAGAAGGAAAATGCACTCAATTATTAATTAATGATTACTAAAAGATATTAATAAGAAGAAAACTTCCAAGTATTTATGAGAAACATGAGAGAGATTATGTTCTGGGCAATCACTGCTAACACTCCAGTACGTCCTCTTCACCTGTACAAACGCACTGCTCTAAAATAGAAGAAATGCTACAAAAAGATTTCAGTTTCAAAAATAATCATCCTTGGAAATTATATTACTCATATAATATATATTATATAAATTGGGCCGATGGCCTTATCTTCTGAACAATTTATGAATACGTCGTCTAAAGCAAACCTTACTAGTCAAAAAAGCTTGTGATAAATTAGTAAAGACAGAATGATACCATCCACCTTTAAAATTTATATTTCCCATACATAAGGATTGATCTGCAAGTAATAAAAGACATATACGTGATTTTAACGCAATATCTTCACATTTATGTGTAGTCGATTGGGAATCTTAGTTTAGTATTTTATGACTGATGATGCTTTCTTGTCTTTTTTTTTTCAGTTTTCTACAATCACAAACTGAAAAATAAACTTGCCAACTTTACTTCCTAATAAAAATAATTTGCCATTCTAACTTTCCCATCTGGTTCACTCATGACTTAAAGATGGTATTGCTAAAACGTGCAGCTCATAGACTGTATAAATTTACACTAAGTTCTAGTGACTGAAAGCAGGCATTTTCAGATCTAAGAATGAAGTGTAAATGTTTAACAAATCAAGTGCATTCAGACTATATCAATAATGTTGAAAAGTATTAGAAATACATAGAATAGATAAATTATGGAACTATTTAGAAGCAAACTTGCTATTGCTCCCATTTTAGTTTCCCTATCGATAGGATTTTTTTCTTATGCTGCACTTAAATGGAGTTGTATAGTTGCAGATTTTAAAAGTGGTAATAGAAGTCATATTTGTAATTATAGGGCCATCTGGTACATCTTATTTAGAAGGTCGAATGCTTAAAATAAAATTAAAATCAATATTATCGCATAGTTTTCTAGCTATTTTTGAAGTTCCTCGTAGGTCACACTTAGGGCCTTTTCTGTTTAAAATCTATGTTTCTGATTATTTTTCATCTGTCATCACCTTACTTTTTGCAGTTGATTTAAAAATATTCCTTAAATATATTCTGTTTCTGACTGGTTACAACTTCAACGTACCTTAGTAAAACTTAATTGCAGTTCAACTAATAATATTCTTTTAACTTCTGACAAGTGTTCAGTTATGACTTTCCATACAATAAAATATCCTATCAAATTTGTAAGTACGTTCTGTCAGACTCGCTCCTAATTATAGAGGTGAAATTATCAAAGACTTTGCATTATTGACAGTCAGACAAACTTACACACACACACACACACACACACACACACACACATTAATAAAACTATTGCTAATGGAAATAAAACTTTGGTATTTATTAAACGTCATAATAAACATTTCCATGATCTAGATACACTTAAAATTTTATACACTTTCACTGTAAGACAGTTTTAGATTACTGTTCATTGCTTTTGCTCCCTTTCAATCCACCCATATCGCTCGTCATCTTTTTGTATATGCACTTGTATATGCACTCCACGCAAACCAGGCTATGAATATTTTTATATATGTACTAAACCGGCGTTATATATACTAAACCATCAATACCGATCAATTGTTCGTTATGGTTGATTTATAGTGTCTAAAAATTTTTTTGTAAATAATACTGAGTTAAATTGATTGAAATTCTTTTTATTTGAAAAAGAGAACACATACAAACTTTCGGCTAAATACGCCACTACTCTACCACTTGAGCTACCTTGACTTTGGAAAGTTGGCAAGTGGTTCGAAGGTCGTGGGTTCGAATCCCGCTTGTGACAATGACTTTTATCTCAACCAAAACCTTAATTAACATT
Organism: Cimex hemipterus; assembly: GCA_039619505.1. NCBI lineage: Eukaryota > Metazoa > Arthropoda > Insecta > Hemiptera > Cimicidae > Cimex > Cimex hemipterus. The sequence continues at coordinate 15,318,237 of CM077109.1, read as the reverse complement.
ATATAATGTTTAAGCAAAGAAAAGTTATATAAAGATGTAAAACTTAATTACATGGCGTTGCACTATTCATTAGGCAAAAGGAATTTGAGAAATTGTGCCTTATGATTAATCGTCAGGAGAGAAAAATGTTTAAAGAAATGTTTGCTTAGGAAATAGTACGTTTTTATTCTAGTGTAGCTTTTAAGAAGTTTAGAGCTCACAGTTTCGAAGAAATTATATTTTTTACATCGGGCTAATTGTAGTTCGAATAAGTATGTAAATTAGGTAGGAAAAGAAGGTATTTTATTTAACTTGGAATTAATTTTTTGGAGGAAATTGTTCAGAACTTTCTACCTTCTACCTACTGGTTCTCTATTAATATGCGCTATTCATTTTGTTCGTATCTTTCTGATTGTCTCACGCAACGGTTTGTTGGCGAAAGGTCAGAAATGTTTTATTACGGCAACGTTGAAATCAGCTATCCCATAAATCATAAGAGAAGAAGAAAGAAAACTCGTGTATGCTACACGGAAAGGAGACACATATTTAACGCCCTTCGTTTAAAGCCGAATTCCGTGCCCGTCGGCTCGACCTACGGATCAGACGAGCGCGGGGTAGACATTAATTATACAAGTCGGAACGTTATAACTTAAATCCAAAATAATTTGCCTGTCATTGAATCCGAGTTTAGCGGGACCGGCCGACATCCCCCTTCGCTTCTAAATAATATTGTGTTCCCTGACAAAACGCTATTACTAAATTTAGATATAGAAAACCATTAGGAGAGATTACACTTATTATAAAGTTTCCACTAAAACGCACGTCCTCCACACGATAATTGTTTACAACGTCGCTACATTTTAATACGGGCCGGCGTTTATATTCGAAAAAAATTTATGATTTAGAAACAAAAGTTATTTCTTAAGATGAATAACAAAACGGAAAGCCGAATCAAACAAACAAAAAGGGTTTGGATAATTTAAGATGGGCTCTGGTCCTCTCTTTGTGCCAAGATTATGTGATTCTGATAT